>JAREIK010003649.1:0-22599 GCA_029783825.1 Sapria himalayana | reverse complement strand
AATTATTATATTTTCAAATGTTAAGACATTTGAAAATTTGAAAAAATATCAAAAATAAATTTTTTGTTATTTCATTGTTTAAATAAAAGCTATAAACTAGTAAAGTCCTAAATACTTAAATCAATAACTTATAAATCTCGTAAACCCTAAATAGATAAATTTTATAAACAGGTATATCCTAAATAATAAATAATAAATCTCATTTTTATTTTTTTCATTATAATTTTAAATATTCATTTTAATTATTTATTTGTTTATTTTTATATAATTATGAATTACAAAATAAATTATAAGTTAGACAAATATAATTTATATAAATTATTTTTCAACAAAAAAATATAGATAAACTTATTAAAAGAAGAAAAAAATTAAAAACAAAAAATTATTATATAGTAATATATTTTACTTTGTTTATGAATCAATTTATGTTTTGTAATTATATTTTAATTGATATCTAACTTATTAATAATAGATTATTAATTTATTTTTTTATCATTAGTAGAATATTTATCCATAAAAATATTTATATTTAATTTATATGATATATAAATTTAATAATTATTATAAGTAAATATTGTATTCACTTTTGAAAAAAATTGTAAAATTATTATATTTTCAAAGATTATAACCTTTGAACATGTGAAAAAACAAAAACAAACTATTTTTTTATTTCATAGTTTAAATAAAACCTATGAATCACTAAATGCCTAAACACTTAAATCACTAAACTACAAAATTCCGATAACCTTATATATATAATCGTTTAAATGGATATACCCTAAATAATAATTAATAAATCTCATTTTTTTATTTGTTTTCATTATAATTTAAAAAATTCATTTTGTTTATTTCGTTTTTTATTTATATATACATATTAATTATAAAATAAATTATGAGTTAAAAATATAATTTATAAAAATTATTTTTCATCAAAAAATAGATAACATTATAAAAATAATAAAAATTAAAAACAAATAATTATTATTAAGTAATATGTTTTGCTTTGCTTTTGAATCATTTTAGGTTTTGATATTATATTTTAAGTAATATCAATCTTAATTATAAAAGATTTTTAATTTAATTTTTGATAATTATTAGAATATTCATCAATAAAATTGTTTATATTGAATTTATATGATATATAATTATTATGATTATTATAAATAAATATTTATTCACTTTTGAAAAAAATTTAAAAATTATTATATTTTCAAAGGTTATAACCTTTGAAAATATCAAAAAATAATAAAAATAATTTTTTTTATTTATATTCTTAAATAAAAACTATAAACCACTAAATGCATACACAGTTAAATCAGTAAACTACTAAACCACGTAATGCCTAAATACTTAAACCATTAAACTGCTATATACTACTTAATAATTAATAAATCTAATTTTTATTTCTATTTATTATAATTTTAAATATTCATTTTAATTATTTATTAGTTTATTTTTATAAAAATATTTATTACAAAATAAAGTATGAGTGAGACAAATATAATTTAATTTATTTATTTTTAATAAAAAAAATATACGCTTATAAAAGAAGTAAAAATTTTAAAATTAAAAATTAAAAATTATTATACAGTAATATATTTTACTTTAATTTTGAATCAATATGAGTTTTGTAAATATTTTTTAATTAATATCTATCTTTTTATTAATAGTTTATTAATTTATTTTTTGAACATTATTATATTATCTATCAATAAAATTATTTATATTGAATTTATATGATATATAATTATTAATATTATTATAACTAAATATTGTATTCACATTTCAAAAAATTGTAAATATTATTATATTTTCAAAGGTTATACCCTATGAAAATGATAACAAATTATAGAAATTTTTTTTGTTATTTCATTTTTTAAATAAAACCTATAAACCACTAAAAGCCTAAAAACATAAATTGCTAAACTCCTAAACGACAAAACCTCTAAATACTTAAAATATTAAACTGGTATACATTAATAATAATTCATAAATCTCATTTTAATTTTTATTCAGTATATTATAAAATTTTTATTTTAATTATTTATTAGTTTATTTTTATATAAATATTATTTACAAAATAAATTATTAGTTAGACTAATCTTATTTAAATTAAAACAGTATCTCTAATAATAAATAATAAATCTCAATTTTTTTCATTATGATATTAAATATTCATTTTAATTATTTATTTATTTATATATAAATATTAATTACAAAATAAATTGAGCTAGACAAAAATAATTTATATAAATTATTTTTCATCAAAAAATTATAGATAAACATTTTAAAAGAAAAAACATTTTCAAAACAAAAAATTATTATATATTAATATATTTTGCTATGCTTCTGAATCATTTTAGGTTTTGTAATTATATTTTAATTGATATCTATCTTATTTATAATAGATTATTAATTTATTATTTGATCATTATTAAAATATTAATCAATAAAATTGTTTATATTAAATTTACATGATATATAATTATTAAGATTATTATAACTAAATATTATATTTACATTTGAAAATAATTTAAAAATTATTATATTTTTAAAGGTTATCATCTTTTAAAATGAGATAAAATCACAAAAATTAATTTTTTGTTATTTTATTGTTTATATAAAACCTATAAACTACTAATTCCGAAATGCTTAAATCATTAAACTTTTAAACCCCAAAACCCTTAAATACTTAAACATTTAAACCATCTTTAAAGGTTTAAGTATTTATAAATAATATATAATTATCTATCAATAAATAATAGTTTATTAATTTATTTTTTGATCATTATTATATTTATATTTATATTTAGTTTATTAATATCTATCAATAAAATTGTTTATTTTTAATTTACATGATATATAATTATTAAGTTTATTATAACTAAATATAGTATTCACATTTGAAAAAAATTTAAAAATTATTATATTTATAAAGGTTATAAACTTCGAAATTTATAAATAATTTGAAAAATAATTTTTTTGTTATTTCATTATTTAAATAAAACATATAAACTACTAAATGCCTAAACACTTAAATCACTTAACTCCTAAACTCCTAAATACTTAAACCATTAAACCGGTATACCCTAAATAATTATTCATAAATCTCATTTTTATTTGTATTCATTATAATTTCAATATTCATTTTAATTATTTATTAGTTTATTTTTATAGAAATATTAATTGCAAAATAAAATTATGAATGAGACAAATATAATTTAAATAATTTATCTTCATCAAAAAAATTTATAAGCTTATAAAAAGAATCCAAAATTTATAAATAAAAAATTATTATTTAGTAATATATTTTACTTTGATTTTGAATCATTTTAGGTTTTGCAAATATATTTTAATCAATATCTATCTTATTAATATTAGTTTATTAATCTATTTTATGATAAGTATTATAATATCGATCAATAAAATTATTTATATTGAATTTACATAAGATTTAATTTTTATGATTATTATAATTAAATATTGTATTAACATTTGAAAAAAATTAAAAATTATAATATTTTCAATGGTTATAACCTTGAAAATGAAAATAAATCATAAAAATAATTTTTTTGTTATTTAATTATATAAATAAAACCTATAAACCACAAAATACTATTAATACTTAAATTACTAAACTCCTAAACCTTGATACTGCTGCACCACACACACAAGCGAATGAACCATAGTACACATGAGAACATATTCTTGTCCATTTTGGTGTAGCATTTAGAGGGTCCAACAAGTCCTGGAAGTAGGCAGAAGTATGGGCCACCAGCTTGTAGAAGGCCCCACTAGCAAGCCGGGATGATAACATTCAGAAAACCAATGAGATGGAGCAAAGTGGTCCGGAGTAAACCTAGGAGTAGCTAGGAGTGGGTCCCACTAGCCCTATCAGGCAGCATAGAGGGCCACCCAACCGTCTCTCAAAAGGAGTAGCGGGTAATCCATGATTAATTGGACTTCCAACAAAATCCGAAGCATCACCAAGCAGGGCCAGTAAGCAATGGACTCTAGACCAGCCACACGGGAGCGAATGATTCAAACTTGTAGTTTATGTTTGTAGTCTTATTTGTATTTTGGACTTTGTATGCACCATGTACTTGTAGAGTTGGATCATTACATACTCACACACACAATCTTTTCTGTTCTCTATGTAGCATGCAATGGGGGCAACTGGACCCATGAGTTTCTCTAAGTGGGGCCAACTAATGCATTTTGTAAATACACATTAGGCGATGCTGCACTCCTGGGAGCATAAGACCGATATTTATAGCATTTTCTAATTTTATTTGTATTCTAGCTTGGTTGTACGCGTAGATAATTAGACTATGAGATGGACATCATCACACATGCACACAGATGCATTCATATTTTTTGATATTTTGTCGGTGCAACATACAGCCACTTCTTGGAGCTCGAGGAGGAAGCATTCTAACACAAGAGATACTCTTTTGAGGATCATTGGAGAAAAAAAATGTGGAATTCACAAGTGAGAATGAATTGTCAAAGTGACGTTGATATGGACTTGTGGATTTATGGGTATTTAGTTTTACATGTATTCAATTGCATAGCAATGACATAGGCAAACCCTTGATGCTGCATAGCAATGATTCAATCTCTTTCTTGCTTTAGATTATTGTAGCATTAGCAATGATCATGATTGTATATTTTATTTCTAGAACACAAAATCATATTGATGAGAATATGCGATAACTTGTGTCTCTCTGTTCAACATATTGTTATGGCACTAAGAATGATCATGAATACATATTTAATCACTATAATACTGGGTCACAGTATTGGATATGACCATAGCTTGTGCATTTTATTTTTATATTGCAAAGTCAATGCACTAGAAATGATTGTAACTTTAGACATTCCTCAAGAGCAAAAGTCATGACCCTAGAAATAGTTAAAGCTCGAGTACTACTCTTTATAACTTTTTATAGATAAAATTCTTGGGATTGGAAATATCACTATGGCTTATTCATTTGATTTGTGACCTCAAGTGTCAATATGCAAGACTAATATTTTGAGCAATGATTAAAACCTTTATACATTTGAATATGATTCATTTACACCTTTTTGGGTATTGTGAGCTTGTATACATAACTCATTTAATATAAAAAGAAAGAAATGATTCTTTACATATCCATTAGGATATAAAAAAGGGGCTTAGACATGCCAATAAAATAATTTTTTTGATTCTTGATTGAAAGAGAGCCAATACTTCTTGCCCTGCTCAAACTGCCCTGCGGCTAGTTTGTTTTAATAGGCTACAAGGTCGTTATTTTATTAGAAGTGAACTATGTTTTAAAAAAATTGCTTTGAGTGTGTGCATGAGAGATATTTTAGAAGAAATTATATAATCAATATAAATAGCATCCTCACCAACTAGCTATTTCAACTCATAGGGGTACAACTTTGGTTTCGTCTGTTAGCGTACATGAGTCAAATACCTTTGATAGTCCAGTGATTCAACATCAAATATGATGAGACCTAATAGAGATAAAGTAAAAGCTCCTATTATTTTGGTTAGAACTTTTGCAATCATTCTAGAGTTGAGAGAGGAACAAAATAAATTATTTTAAGTATTCAGTATAATTTAAATTTTTATTTTATTTATTTATCAGTTTATTTTTATAGAAATATTAATTACAAAATAAATTATTAGTGAGACGGATCTAATTTAAATTAAACTTGTATATCCTAAATAATAAAGAATAAATCTCATTTTTTTTATTTTAATTTTAAATATTCAAATTTAATTATTTATTTGTTTATTTTTATATAAATATTAATTACAAAATAAATTATGAGTTACACAAATATAATTTATATAAATTATTGTTCATCAAAATAATATAGATAACCATTTTAAAAGAAAAAAAAATTTCAAAACAAAAAATTATTATATAGTACTATATTTCCCTTTGCTTCTGAATCATTTTAGGTTTTGTAAATATATTTTAATTGATATCTATCTTATTAATAATAGATTATTAAGTTATTTTTGAATCATTATTAGAATATTTATCAATAAAAATGTTTATATTGAATTTATATGATATATAAATATAATGATTATTATAACAAAATATTGTATTCACTTTAGAAAAAAAATTAAAAATTATTATATTTTCAAAGGTTATAACCTTTGAAAATGTCAAAAAAAATAAATTTTTTGTTATTTCTTTTTTAAAATAAAAATTATAGATCATTAAATGCTTACTTACTTAAATCAGTAAGCTCATAAATCCCGAAATACCTAAATACATAAACCTTTTAACAGCTATATACTACTTAATAAATAATAAATATAATTTTTATTTCTATTTTTTATAATTTTAAATATTAATTTTAATTATTTATTGTTTAATTTTTCAGAAAAATTATTTACAAAATAAATTTCAGGTGAGACAGATATTATTTAAATAATTTATTTTAATAAAAAAAATATATGCTTATAAAAAGTAGGAAAATTTTAAAAATTAAATATTATTATTTAGTAATATATTTTGATTTGATTTTGAATCATTTTGTGTTATTTAAATATACTTTTATTTAAATTAATATTTTTAATAATAGTTTATTAATTTAATTTTTGATCATTATTATAATATCTATCCTTAAAATTATTTATATTGAATTTATATGATATATAATTAGTAAGATTAATTATACATGGTATTCACATTTCAAAAAATTTTAAAAATTATTTTATTTTCAAAGGTTATAACCTTGAAAATCAGAAAAAATGAAAAATATAATTTTAAATGTTTATTATATAAATAAAAGCTATAAACCACTAAATAATCAAACCATTAAACTGGCATACCATATATAATAATTCATAAATCTCATTTTAATTTGTATTCATTATAATTTTAAATATTCATTTTAATTATTTATTAGTTTATTTTTTATAGAAATATCAATCACAAAATAAATAATGAGTGAGACAAATATAATTTAAATAATTTATTTTTAATCAAAAAAAATAAGCTTGTATAAAGAAGTAAAAATTTAAAAACAAAAAATTATTATTTAATAAGATATTTTACTTTGATTTTAAATCATTATATATAGGTTTTGCAATTATATTTTAATTGCGATCAATCTTATTAATAATAGTTTATTAATTTTTTATTTGATCATTTTAATATTCAAATAAATTGTCTTATAATTATTAAGTTATTATAACTAAATATTATATTTACATTTTAAAAAAATTTAAAAATTATTATATTTTCAAAGGTTATAACCTTCAAAAATGATAAAAAATCACATAAATAATTTTTTATTATTTTATTATTTAAATAAAACTTATAAACCACTTAATGACTAAACATTTAAATCTCTAGACTCCTAAACCCCAAAACCCCCTAAATACTCAAACCATTAAACCTATATAACCTAAATAATAAATTATAAATCTCATTTTTATTTGTATTCATTATAATTTTAAATATTCATTTTAATTATTTTTTAGTTTATTTTTATAGAAATATTAATTAAAAAATAAATAATGAGTGAGACAGATATAATTTAAATAAATTATTTTTTATGGAAAAAAATAAGCTTATAAAAATAAGCAAAATTTCAAAAATTTATAATTTTATTTAGTAATTTAATTTACTTTGATTTTGAATTATTTTGGGTTTTGCAAATATATTTTAATTAATATCTATCCTATTAATAATAGTTTATTAATTTATTTTTGATCATTATTATAATATATCTTGTTAAATAAAACTGATAAACAAGCAAATGTGTAAACATATAAATCAATAAACTTTTTAACCCCAAAACCACAAAAAACTTAAACAATTAAATAGTTATACCCTAAATAATAAATCATAAATCTCATTTTTTTGTATTCATTATAATTTTAAATATACATTTTAATTATTTATTAGTTTAATTTTATATAAATATAAATTAAAAAATAAATTATTAGTGAGACAAATATAATTTAAATAATTTATTTATCATCGAAAAATATATAGCCTTATAAATGGATACAAAAATTTTAAAAATTTAGAATTAATATAGTAAAATATTTAACTTTGATTTTGAGTCTTTTTAGGGTTTGCAAATATATTTTAAACAATATTTATCTTATTAATAATTGGTTATTACTTTTTTATAATCATTATTATTATAAATATCAATAAAATAGTTTATATTGAATTTATATTATATATAATTATTATGACTAAACTCCTAAACCCCGAAGCCCATAAATAGTTAAAACATTAAATTAGTATTGTCTAAATAATAAATCATAAATCTCAGTTTTATTAGTATTCATTATAATTTTAAATATTCATTTTAATTATTTATTAGTTTATTTTTATAGAAATATTAATTACAAAATAAATTATTAGTGGGTCATATATAATTTAAATAATTTATTTTTCATCAAAAAAAATGCTTATAAAAAGAGGCACGATTTTAAAAATAAAAAATTATTATTTAATAATATATATTATTTTGATTTTGAATCATTTTAGATTATACAATTATATTTTAATTTATATCATTCTTATAAATACAAATTTATTAATTTATTTATTGATCATTATTATAATATCTATCAATAAAATTATTTATATTGAGTTTACATTTAATAAAATTAAAATTATTATATTTTCAAAGGTTACAACCTTCAAAAATTAAAAAAAAATCAAAAAATTAATTTTTTTGTTATTTCATTCTTTAAATTTATATATATTAATTTTCATGAAAAAAATATGAATAAACTTTTTAAAAGAAAAAAAAATTTTAAAACAATAAATTATTATATAGTAATATATTTTGATTTCTTCTAAATCATTTTAGGTTTTTTTATTATATTTTAATTGATAGCTATCATATTAATAATAGATTATTAATTTATTTTTTGATCATTAATAGAATATTTATCAATAATATTGTTTATATTGAATTTATATGATATATAAATATAATGATTATTATAACAAAATATTGAATTCACTTTTGAAAAAAATTTAAAAATTATTATATTTTCAAGGTTATAACCTTTGGAAATATGAAAAAAATAATAAAAATAAATTTTATGTTATTTTATTTTTTAAATAAAACCTATAAACCACTAAATGCATACACAGTTATATCAGTAAACTTTTAAACCCCGTAATGCCTAAATACATAAACCATTAAACTGCTATATACAACTTAATAAATTGAATTTATATTTCAATTTATTATTATTTTATATATTCATTTTAATTATTTATTTGTTTATTTTTATAGAAATTTTTATATTACAAAATAAATTATGAGTGCGACACATATAATTAAAATAATTTATTTTTAATCAAAAAATATTTATACGATTATAAAAGAAGTAAAAATTTAAAGATTAAAAATTTTTATCCAGTAATATATTTTAATATAATTTTGAATCAATTTAGGTTTTTTAAATAATTTTTAATTAATATTCATATTATTATTTATAGTTTATTAATTTAATTTTTTATCATTATTATAATATCTATCAATAAAATTATTTATATTAAATTTTTATCATATATAATTATTAATATTATTATACCTAAATATTATATTCACATTTCAAAAAATTTTAAATATTAATTTATTTTTAATGGTTATAACCTTTGAAAATCAGAAAAAATCAATAAAATTTTTTTTTTATTTTTTTTATATAAGTAAAACCTATAAACCACTAAATGCCTAAAAACATAAATTGATAAACTCTTAAATGACAAAACTCCTAAATAATCAAACGATTAAACCAGTATACCACATATAATAAATAATGTATTAGACAAATATAATTTTAATAATTTATTTTTAATCAAAAAAAAAATAAGCTTATAAAAAGAAGTAAAAATTTTAAAACAAAAATGTATTATTTAGTAATATATTTTACTTTGATTTTGAATCATTATATATAGGTTTTGCAATTATATTTTAATTGCTATCAATCTTATTAATAAAAGTTTTTTAATTTATTATTTGATCATTTTTATAATATATAATAATAAAATTATTTTTATTCAATTTAAATGTCTTATATTTATTAAAATTATTTTATTATTTAAATATTAATTATAAACCACTAAATGCCTAAAAATTTAAATCTCTAGACTCCTAAAAATTTTATTATTATAAAAATTTAAATGTCTTATATTTGTCTCTAGACTCCTAAAAATTTAAATCTGAATACAATATTTAGTTATATTTTAATTTATATCTATCATATTAACAATATCATATTAATTTATTTTTTGATAATTGATATCATATCTATCAATAAATTTGTTTATATTTAGTTTATATTATATATAATTATAATGATTCTTATTACTAAATATTGTATTCAAATTTTAAAAAAAATTTAAAATTATTATATTTTCAAAGGTTATAACCTTTGAAAATGTGAGAAAATATCAAGAATAATTTTTTTGTTATTTTTGTTATTTCTTTTAAACTGGTATATCCTATGAAAATCAGAAAAAATTACAAATATTTTTTTCTTATTTTATTGTTTAAATAAAACCTATAAACCACTAAATGCCTAAAAACATAAATTGCTAAAGTCCTAAACGAGAAAACCTTTAAATACTTTAGCCATTAAACAGGTGTACATTAATAAAAAATCATAAATCTAAATTTAATTTTTATTAAGTATAATTTTAAATTTTTATTTTAATTATTTATCAGTTTATTTTTATAAAAATATTAATTACAAAATAAATTATTATTGAGACAGATCTAATTTAAAATGAATATATAAAATTATAATGAATACAAATTAAAATGAGATTTATGATTTATTATTGTTGTATATGTAATTTATTTTTTGATAATTTGTTTATATAACCAAATATTTTTTATTTTTTTATATTTTCATGTAAGTACAGGAAATGAAATATTAAGAGGTCGGGGATGCAACAGTAGCACAATAATGGAGGTCTCGCTAACCAGACAGCGGGCCAAAATTGGAGCAAAACCTAACCCGTCTCATGATCCGACCCGCAAATGTTAAATGAACCGAGAAAAATTTTAATATAAAATATTTTGTAATTTTATTTTTAGGTGGCTATTTTTGGACCGTGGAACTGTTCATCGTCTCTCTTTCTTCTCTCTTTGCATTTTATCGTGATTATTCTGTGTGCTACATACTGTAAGAAATTTCAATTGCTTTAATCTGTAACGCATAAGCATTTTCTGGTGGATTTAGATAATCGTACTGAGCAACTAGCGAAAACATTATTTTCGGTGTTTATTTCTCATTTTTTGATTCTATCATGGATAGTTGCTAAATTGGGATATATATATATTGCTTGATTTCTGTTGTTTCTGTGTTTCTGTATCTCAACCTCACTTCCATGGAAGCACAATTGCCCAACAATTATCTATGGTATACCAGTTTAATGGATCGATTATTTAGGGGTTTTGTCGTTTAGGAGTTTAGCAATTTATGTTTTTAGGCATTTAGTGGTATATAGGTTTTATTTATATAATATAAATAAGAATTTTTTTTTGATTTTTTTTAGATTTTCAAAGGTTATAACCTTTGAAATTAAAATAATTTTTAAAATCTTTTGAAATGTGAATACCATGCATAATTATATTAATCTTATTAATTATATATCATATAAATTCAATATAAATAATTTTAATGATAGATATTATAATAATGATCAAAAATTAATTTAATAAACTATTATTAATAATATAAATATTAATTAAAAAATATTTACATAACACAAAATGATTCAAAATCAAATAAAAATATATTACTAAATAATAATATTTAATTTTAAATTTTTCCATCTTATTATCAGCTTATATTTTTTTATGATTAAAAATAAATTATTTAAATAATATATGTCTCACTCGAAATTTTTTTTGTAATTAATTTTTCTAAAAATTAAAATATAAATAATTAAAATGAATATTTAAAATTATAATAAATAGAAATAAAAATGAGATTTATTATTTATTAAGTAGTATACAGCAGTTATAAGGTTTATGTATTTAGGGGTTTCGGTTTTATGAGCTACTGATTTATGTAAGTAAACATTTAGTGGTCTGTAGGTTATATTTAAAAAAGAAATAACAAAAAATTTATTTTTTGTATTCTTTCTCATTTTTTAAGATTATAACCTTTGAAAATATAATAATTTTTACATTTTTTTTCAAAAATGAATACAATATTTATTTATAATAATCATAATAATTATATATCATATAAATTCAATATAAATAATTTTAATGATAGATATTCTAATAATTATCTAAAAATAAATTAAAAATCTATTATGAATAAGATTGATATTACTTAAAATATAATATCAAAACCTAAAATGATTCAAAAGCAAAGCAAAATATATTACTTAAGAATAATTATTTGTTTTTAAATTTTTATTCTTTTTATAAGCTTATGTATTTTTTGATGAAAAATTATTTTTATAAATTATATTTTTAACTCATAATTTATTTTATAATTAATATAAATATATAAATAAAAATTTAAACAATCAAAATTAATTTTTTAAATTATAATGGAAACAAATAAAAATGAGATTTATTAATTATTATTTAGGGTATACTAGTTTAAAGAATTATCTATATAAAGGTATCGGAATTTTGTAGTTTAGTGATTTAAGTGTTTAGGTATTTAGTGATTTATACGTTTTATTTAAACAATGAAATAACAAAAAAAATATTTTTTTTATTTTTTCATATGTTCAAAGGTTAATCATATAAAATATAAAATTTTAAAACTTTTTTCAAAAGTGTATACAATATTTAGTTATAATAATTATTAAATTTATATATCATATAAATTCATTATAAACATTTTATTGATAAATATTCTAATAATGATCAAAAAATAAATTAATAATTTATTATTAATAAGTTAGATATCAATTAAAATATAATTACAAAACCTAAAATGATTCAGAAACAAAGCAAAATATATTACTATATAATATTTTATTGTTTATAATTTTTTTCTTCTTTTATTAAGTTTATCTATATTTTTTTGTTGAAAAATAATTTATATAAATTATATTAATATAACTTATAATTTATTTTGTAATTAATATTTATATAAAAATAAACAAATAAATAATTAAAATGAATATTTAAAATTATAATGGAAAAAATAAAAATTTGATTTATTATTTATTATTTAGGATATACATGTTTAAAAAATTTATCTCATTATGGTTTTCGAGATTTAGAAGTTATTGATTTAAGTATTTAGGCATTTAATGGTATATAAGTTTTATTCAAATAATGAAATAACATAAAATTTATTTTTGATATTTTTTCAAATTTTCAAAGGTTATGACATTTGAAACTAAAATAATTTTTAAAATTTTTAAAAAGGTGAATACAATATTTAGTAATAATAAATAATATAACTATATATAATATAAACTTAATTTAAACAATTTTATTGTAGATATTATATCAATTATCATAAAATAAATTAATAAACTATTATTAATATGATAGATATAAATTAAAATATAATTAAAAAACCTAAAATGATTCAATATCTAAAATTTATTACTAAATAATAATTATTTTGTAGTTTTTGCATAATTTTATAAGCTAATATGTTTTTTTGATAAAAAATATTTATTTTAATTATATTTGTATCACTCATAATTTATTTTGTAATTAATATTTCGATAAATTATTTAAATTATATTTAATGTTTTGAAGTTTAAAGGTTTAAGTATTTAGGGACTTCGGGGTTTAATAGTTTAGATATTTATGTATTTAGGCATTTAGTGGTTTATATGTTTTGTTTAAACAATGATATAACAAAAAATTTATTTTTGTTATTTTATCTCATTTTTGAAGGTTATAAACTTTGAAAATATAACAATTTTTAAATTTTTTTAATATGTGAATACTATATTTAGTTATGATAATCTTAATAATTATATATCATGTTAATTCAATATAAACAATTATATTGAAATATATTATAGTAATGATCATAAATTTAATTAATTAACTATTATTAATAAGATATATATTATTTTAATTATATTTGCAAAATGTAAATTTATTCAAAATGAAAGTAAAATATAAACAAAATAATACTTTCTTTGATGTTTTGCTCCTTTTTATAAGTTTACATTTTTTGTTATTAAAAGTAAATTATTTAAATTATATTTGTCTTCCTCATCATAAATTTTTAATTTATAATTCAATAAAAATAAACTAATAAATAATTAAAATGAATATATAAAATTATAAAGAATACAAATAAAATAGAGATTTATTATTTATTATTAAAGATATACTACTTTAATGGTTTAAGTATTTAGGTGTTTTGGGGTATAGTGATTTAACTGTTTAGGCCTTTAGTGATTTATAGTTTTTATTTAAAGAATAAAAAAATAAAAAATTTAATTTTTTGATTTTTTTTTAATTTTTGAAGGTTATAATGTTTGAAATTATAATAATTTTTAATTTTTTTTAAATGTGAATATAATATTCAGTAATAATAATCTTAATATTTATATATAATGTAAACTCAATATAAATAATTTTATTAATAGATATTATAAAAATGATCAATAAAAAATTAATAAACTATTATTTAGAAGAATGATATAAATTATAATATAATTGCAAAATCTAAAATGATACAAAATAAAAATAAAATATATTACTTAATAATAAAATTTTGTTTTTAAAATTTTGTTTCTTTTTATAAAGATATAATTTGTTTTGATGAAAAATAAATTATTTAAATTGGATATGTCTCACTAATAATTTATTTTGTAATTAATATTTCTATAAAAATAAACTGATAAATAATTAAAATAAAAATTTAAAATTATACTTAATAAAAATTAAATTGAGATTTATTATTTTTTATTAATGTACAGATATTTAATAGTTTAAGTATTTAGAGGTTTTGTTGTTTAGGAGTTTAGCAATTTATATTTTTAGGTATTTAGTAGTTTATAGGTTTTATTTAAACAATAAAATAATAAAAAATAATTTGTAATTTTTTCTCATTTTCATATGTCATAACCTTTGAAAATATATTAATATTTAAAATTTTTTGAAATTTTAATATAATATTTTGTTATAATAATATTAATAATTATATATCATATAAATTTAATATAAATAATTTTATTGATAGATATTATATTAATTATCAAAATTTAAATTTAAAAACTATTAATATTAAGATAGATATTAATTAAAAAATATTTACAAAACCCAAATTGATTCAAAATTAAAGTTACTTATATTACTAGATAATAATTTTTAATTTTTAAATTTATTTTTCTTTTATAAGCGTATATTTTTATTAGATAAATAATATATTATTTAAATTATATTTGTCCCACACATAATTTATTTTGTAATAAATATTTCTAAATAAATACACTAATAAATAATTAAAATGAATATTTAAAAATATAATAAATATCAATAAAAAATAGATTTATTAATTATTAAGTAGTGTTTAGCGGTTTAAAGGTTTATATATTCAGGCATTACAGGGTTTGAGAGTTTATTGATTTAACTTTATATGCATTTAGTAGAGCTGCTCACTGGACTCGGAGATTCGCAACCTGAACCGAAGTCTTGTCCCGAAAGAATCGGGACTGAGAAAAATCCGTTGATTTGACTTTTCTCGTCCCATTTTGTCACGTATTTTTTCTTTTGTCACGGTTCTGGATCTTAAACAATATCCATCTAGAGAACCGTCCCGTTCAAAAAATCTGATACTAGAACTAGGAATATATATATATATAACATGAAGATGCCACCAATTCCGCTACTGCCCATCAAATTCTGATGCACCTATTGCTGTTCCGATGAGTTCCAGGCCACCTCATGCCGTTCCAGCTGTCTTTAGTTAGGTCCAGCCCTTGTCCGTCACACTTCTAGTTGCTTCCACCGTGTCCTAGATGCCAATAACCTTTTGGTTTGTTTTTTGACAAGAATTGAGTGATTAATTATTATTATTATGTGTCTCAATCAGTTTTGTTGAGTATTGGTTGTGGTGTTGTGGTTGGGCCGAATGAGTGGGCTGAATGTGTTACAATCAATTTTGTAGAGCTTGCTTTTTTGAAATATGTATATGTATTTATGCTTAACATATCATATTAATTAATGACATTGCAGATGGCACAATCCAGCGGTAAACGAAAAATACAATAAATTGAAGATGATCACATCTCAAATGATCAAAGTACTGCTAAATCCAATCATCATCCTTTCACGAACCCTCCTATTGTTACGGCAGGTTCTTCAATTCCAATTGTAAAAGAAAGTCAAGGTACATATGAACCTCGAGTTCATAAAAAGTATAAGTCTGTTGGTTAGGAAACATATGAGATATTAGTTGATTCAGAGGGAAATGAAACTGGTAGGGCAGCTTGTATATAGTGTAGGAAAGAATATTTGGCAAAAAGTGATCAAGGTACTTCGGGTTTATGGAAATACTTGAGAGAGACTTGTAGAAAAATTCCTCACAAAAAAAAATTAATAGAAGCTCACGAAGGTAAAGACAAGTCACAATCTTTGTTGAGTTTCACTAAGGTACTATTTTAGAGGATAACAAATTAACTTGTTGGCAATTTGATCAACAACTATTTGGGGAGGCTTTGGTGAAAATGATCATAAAAGATGAATTGCCTTTTTGTTTTATTGAGAGGGATGAGTTTAAGGAGTTTTGTGAAGTTAGTGTTCCTCAATTTAAAATTCCACCTAGTCATTCTGTACCGAGGGATTGTTTTTCTTTGTTTGTGAAGGAAATAAAGAAATTATTTGATAGCATATCATCTCATTATTGTAGAGTTTCATTGACTACCGACATTTGGACTAGCATTAAAAATTTGTCATATATATGTTTGACTGTTCATTTCATTGTTGTAGAGTATCAATGACTACCGACACTTGGAATAGCATTCAAAATTCATCTTATATATGTTTGACTGTTCATTTCATTGATTCTCAATGGAATATGCATAAAAGTCTTTTAAACTTTTGTGTAATTAAAAGTCATTCTGGAGATAATATTAGAAATGCTATTGAGTTTTGCATGAATGAATGGGGTTTTAGAAAGTTGATATGCATTACTGTTGACAATGCCTCAAATAATGATGTTGCAGTTGAACAATTGAAAAAAAGGCTTGTGAAGAAAAGTGTTGTACCTTTGAGACGCAAGCATTTTCATATGAGATGTTGTGCTCATATCCTAAACTTAATGGTCAGAGATGGCATTGCAGTAGTTGAGCGTGGTATTCAAAAAAATAGAGGTGTGGTGAAATATGTGAGGAGCAGTCCTAAAAAATTAGATATGTTTAAGTTATGTGTTCAAGAAGCAAACTTGACATATGTATCTTCATTGCAATTAGTTATCTTACAAGATGGAATTCAACTTATTTGATGCTACAAACTGATATAAAATATCAAAAAGAATTTGATAAGTTGGAGGACAAAGACAAAAGGTTTTTGAAGGACTTTGGTTCAAACATTCCAACTGAGAAAGACTCAATAAACGCCAAAATTTTGGCTCGTTTCTTGAAAACTTTTTAAGAGGTAACTTGTAAATTTTCTGTCTCATAATATTCTACCTCTAGTGTTTATTTTCCCAAGATTTTTCGAATTATGATAAAATAGAGCTTTATGAAAATTGTAGAGATACAATGGTGTCTGAAATGAGTATGAAAATGAGTAATAAATTCAACAAATATTGGGGTTCTCTTCTGTCAATAAATATTATGCTTTTTAAAGCAGTTGTGTTGGATCCTAGATATAAAATCAAATATCTCAAGGTTAAGTACACTTAGCATTATGGAGAGGAATTGGCTAAAAATTTGGTGAAAAAGGTTATAAATGCTTTAAATGAGATGATGGATGATTATACAGATGTAAATGAAGTTGAATTAAAAGAAGATGATTTCTCTTCTACTGTGTTGAAGAAAAATGATGATTTATTTGATGGTAGTGATACTTATGTTGATGATTTTTTTGTTGAATTGGAGAAAGAAAAAGAAGTTTCAGCTTTGGAAGAGTTGGATAGGTACTAGAAGGAAAAACTTGAAAAAAATAGAATTAATTTTGATCTTTTAAACTGGTGGAAGTTAAATGGGATGTATTTGCTATCCAAGCATCTATTGCGGTCTACGAATCAACATTTAGCAAGGGGGGAGAACTTTTTATAAATTTAGGAGTTCTTTAACACCTATTACAGCCGAAGTTCTCATATGTCTACAAGATTGGTTGAGAAGCTCAAACAAACCTATTGAAATTGAAGAATTAGTTCAAGACCTTGATGATAATGAATCAGGTTAGTATACAAATCTTGTAAATTTTAATTTCACTTTTACTTATTTTATTCATTCAATTTAATAAAAATCTGGGTCAATTACAATTTTCAGAGGGGTCACAAGATCCAAATATTCTTCCAACTATAGTTGGCCAACTAAATTTGGAATGGGTGTATTAAATTTTATAAGGTAATATTTTGTTTTTTTAATACTCTTTCATCTTAGAAATTTATGTCTACGTGATTAACACGTTTTCATCTTTGGTTGTCCTTCTACAGTAGAGGAATAAAAGGGAGGAGTTGTGGAAGAGATAATTAATTGTGTTTGGATTATTGTTGCTGTTACGGGACTGACATTTGAAATGATTATTATCATGGTTATTATTAGTTGTATTTTTTTGTTATATTAAGCTACCTAATTTTAGCAATTACTTAAGTAGTAATTGCTGCTACCAATGTTTGTGGTCATCTTTAACTATTCCTAAATATTTTAAGTAATTGTTTAAAATATGTAGTATTGCTATTATGCTTAACTTTCTATTTAAGCACACAACTTATGAAAAAACAAAGAACGAAATTAAGCACACAACTCGGTCCCGTTCTATTTAACATTTCTATTCTTTTCTGCACATAAAAGCTATTGACAATGTAATGGAACTCGTTTGCAGTATTCAACCTATTTGACTAAACAAAATTGGCCCAATTTGAGTTTGAAATATACATAACAAAGGAATGATAAATGGTACAACAAAAGGTTTCTACATGAACTAAATTGGCTGGTTTGAAGAAAATAAATTAAAAAAAATGTCTGAACTCCATTCCATCCCGGAACCATTTTCACCTACCCAAAATCCCCGATCTACGTCCCGTCCCATCCCGATATTTTCAACCTATGGGACGGGTCTGGATCTTCAAAAAAGATTCTCCGAACTGTGGGAAGATACTGGAGATTTGTAATCCCCATCCTGTCCCTTCCCATGAGCACCCCTAGCATTTAGTGGTTTATAGGTTTTATTTATAAAATAAAATAAAAAAAAATATTTTTATTATTTTTTGATATTTTCAAAGGTTATAACCTTTGAAAATATTATAATTTTTTTTCAAATGTGAATATAATATTTAGTTATACTAATCATTTTATTTATATATTATATAAATTCAATATAAACAATTTTATTGATAAATATTATAATAATAATCAAAAAATAAATTAATAATCTATTAATAATAAGATATAAATTAATTAAAATATAATTATAAATCTTAAAATGATTCAAAAGCATAGAAAAATATATTACTATATAATAATTTTTTGTTTTTGAATTTTTTCTTCTTTTAATAAGTTTATCTATATTTTTTTGATTAAAAATAATTTATATAAAATATAATTGTCTAACTCATAATTTATTTTTTAATTAATATTTATATATTAATAAACAAATAAATAATTAAAATGAATATTTAAAATTATAATGAAAAAAATTGAGATTTATTCTTTATTATTTATTATTTAGGGATACCAGTTTAATTTAAATTAGATCCGTCTCACTAATAATTTATTTTGTAATAAATATTTCTATAAAATTAAACTGATAAATAATTAAAATAAAAATTTAAAATTATACTGAATAAAAATTAAAATGAGATTTAAGATTTACTATTAACGTATACCAGTTTAATAGTTTAAGTATTTAGAGGTTTTGTCATTAGGAGTTTAGCGATTTATGTTTTTAGGCTTTTAGTGGTTTATAGGTTTTATATAAAATATTAAAATAACAAAAAAATTTTGTATAATTTGTTATCATTTTCATAGGTTATAACCTTTGAAAATATATTAATATTTACAATTTTTTGAAATGTGAATACAATATTTAGTTTTAATAAAATTAATAATTATATATCATATAAATTCAATATAAATAATTTTATTGACAAATAATATAATAAAGATCAAAAATTAAATTAATAAACTATTAATAAAAATATAGATATTATTTAAAAATTTTTACAAAACCCAAATTGATTCAAAATTAAAGTAAAATATATTACTAGATAATAATTTTTAATTTTTAAATTTCTACTTCTTTTATAAGGGTATATTTTTTTTATTAAAAATAAATTAATTAAATTATATTTGTCGCACTTATAATTTATTTTGTAATACATATTTTTTTATAAAATAAACTAACAAATAATTAAAATGAATATTTAAACTTATAATAAATAAAAATAAAAATTAGATTTATTAATTATTAAGTAGTATATAGCAGTTTATTAGCTTAAGTATTTAGGCATTACAGGGTTTAGTAGTTTACTGATTTAACTGTGTATGCATTTAGTGGTTTATAAGTTTTATTTAAGAAAAGATTTAATAAAAAAAATTTATTTTTAATATTTTTTGATATTTTCAAATGTTATAACATTTGAAAATATAATAATTTTTAAATTATTTTCTAAAGTGAATAAATATTTATTTATAATAATCATAATAATTATATATCATATAAATTCAATAACACAATTTTATTGATAGATATTCTAATAATTATCAAAAAATAAATTAAAAATCTATTATGAATAAGATTGATATTACTTAAAATATAATATCAAAACCTAAAATGATTCAAAAGCAAAGCAAAATATATCACTAAATAATAATTATATATTTAAAATTTTTATGATTTTTATAAGCTTATCTATTTTTTGATGAAAAATATTATTAATAAATTATATTTTTAACTCATAATTTATTTTATAATTAATATATATATATAAATAAAAAACTAAACAGTCAAAATGAATTTTTTTTTATAATGAAAACAAATAAAAATGAGATTTATTAATTATTATTTAGGGTAAACCCGTTTAAATGATTATCTATATAGGGGTATCAGGATTTTGTAGTTTAGTGATTTAAGTGTTAAGACATTTAGTGATTTATAGGTTTTATTTAAACAATGAAATAACAAAAAAATTATTTTTTTTGTTTTTTTCATGTGTTCAAAGGTTATAATCTTTGAAAATATAATAATTTTAAGATTTTTTTCAAAAGTGAATACAATATTTAACTATAATAATTATTAAATCTATATATCATATAAATTAAATATAAATATTTTTAATGATAAATATTCGAATAATGATCAAAAATAAATTATTAATCTATTATTAATAAGTTAGATATCAATTAAAATATAATTACAAAACCTAAAATGATTCAGAAACAAAGCAAAATATATTACTATATAATAATTTTTTGTTTTTATTTTTTATTCTTTAATAAGTTTATCTATATTTTTTTTGTTGAAAAATAATTTAAATAAATTATATTTTGTCTAACTTATACTTATATTTGTAATTAATATTATATAAAAATAAACAATAAATAAATAAAATGAATATTTAAAATAATAATGAAAAAAATAAAAATGAGATTTATTATTATTTATATAGGATATCTACCTGTTTAAAAATTTATCTTTTTATGTTTTTCGAGATTTTAGAAGTTATTGATTTATGTATTTAAGTATTTAATTGTTTATAGCTTTTATTTAAATAATGAAATAACAAAAAATTTAATTTTGATATTTTTTCAAATTTTCCAAATGTCATAACATTTGAAAATATAATAATTTTTAAAATTTTTTAAAAATGTTAATACAATTTTAGTAATAATAATTATTATAACTAATATAATATAAACTAAATATAAACATTTTTATTGATAATATTATATTAATTATCAAAAAATAAATTAATAACCTATTATAAATATGATAGATATAAATTAAAATATAATTAAAAAACCTAAAATGATTCAAAATCAAAGTAAAATTTATTACTAAATAATAATATTTTTTTAGTATTTGCATAATTTTATAAGCTTATATTTTTTGTTGTTGAAAAATATATTATATAAATTATATTTGTCACTCATAATTTATTTTGTAATTAATATTTCTATAAATTATTTAAATTATATTTAAGGTTTACGAGTTTAAAGGTTTAGGTATTTAGGGGCTTCAGGGTTTAGGAGTTTAGAGATTTATGTATTTAGGAATTTAATGCTTTATAAGTTTTATTTAAACAGTGATATAACAAAAATATTTTTTTGTTATTTTTTCTCATTTTTGAAGGTTATAACCTTTGAAAATATAATAATTTTTTAATTTTTTTTATATGTGAATACTATATTTAGTTATGATAATCTTAAAATATATATCATGTTAATTCAATATAACAATTATATTGATAGATATTATATTAATGAT
>JAREIK010003648.1:59939-63946 GCA_029783825.1 Sapria himalayana | reverse complement strand
CGCCCTTTTTTATAACCTTAGCTCTAAATGTTGTTTGTTTAGAGCAATCTCACCCTAAAGTTTTACTTTCACCTTAATTCACAAGAAAATGCTAATGAAATATGATATAAAGATGATTTTCTCTACATTGGGTGTTAGCTTAGACTAACATATATGAATCTTTGGGTGGTAGGATTAGAAGGATGAAGGATTGCATATAGGTATTTTGGTATATTATTTTCATTACAAATATTCTCTTTTACAAATATCTTGTGTAATTATATAAATACTAATAATGGTTTTCATAATAACTTTGAAGTTGAATTTGTTTATGAAAGAATAATATATTAAGATGATTGATCACCTGAGAATTTTTTTGTTGACATAGTCTCTTCAAACACAGTCTCTTCAAAGTTATCGGGTAAAATTGTTAAGATATTTATATATTTTTATATATCTTTTTAAAGCGAGAGCCTTGTGTACTTGGGTATGAATGTGATCTCCATATCTATCTTATCTTATCATAATATGTGGAAGCATTTAAAATATGAAGGCTAGATAAGAGAACAAATTGTATTAGTATCTTATCTTGACAATCTTACCTCAAAAGATTGATGAGATCAATCATAATAAATATTGAATTCGAGAATTACTATTCTTAAAGTTTGGACAGGTTTTTGTTATCACATAAAGATGTGATATCTTATTAGATAGTACAATATATTTATTTTAACATTTGAATGAGTCATAAAATTGAAGACCAAATGGAAGAACATATTTATCCATTATTTTAATTCCACAAGTAATTTAAAATTGGATTTGAAAATATATCAAGTATCATTGGTAGTTACTTATAAATTACTATAAACTATAAGGAAATCTCTTATTTATAAAGATTGCCTGATAAATGTGTAAAATAAGTGTTTTAAATCTCTATATCAAAGTATATTGCATGGTAATTCATAATATTTGTAAATCCGAAATGAGATTAGTAATCCTACTTTGTTATAATATCATCAAATCATTTCCCCCTCCAATTCTATCCAATCAAACACAACCTAAGAGTAACTAGGCATGAAGAAGCATTATAAGAGCTTGTACAAGCTACCATTTTTCTAATCATACTTTTCCTGATGTGATAGATTCTATTAATGTATTAGAATGTATGAAACTTAAATTACATGGGACTCATTGAAATTTTAATTTAGAGATTTTGGGAGCTATATCTCATTCCATCATCAGCATGCTCCATAACTATTTGTATGCTCGAAAGGGTTGCAGGTAGCAAAAATGGCTCATTTTTCTGCCCTCACACATTACTTTTTTGACTAAATACTACCATCTTCAACATTGGGAGAGTTGTTTCGGGCAAAGTCATGGAACAATCATTCTGAATTTTCATCTGGAAATATGTGGGGACATGTCTTCTTGCCTGAAACTGAAATTAATGCTATGAAAGTTATAGATCCAGGAAGTGGTGATGATGGTGAGGCAAAAAATTCAACTCTTAGATTCACCATTTTTGTCCCTCTTAATGATGCCTCTGATGAGTTTTTTAATATTACTGATGCCATTGAGTTCTTTGATTTTGACCATCTGATTAATGGATGGTCCTATGTGGTGAACTCTGATTTTCATGCTCCTGTACCCCAAAAACAAATTTTTTTCAACTTTCAAAAAGTTCTTGTTAAACACAATCTCATTTTTCTAATTATTAAGTCTTGTTTTGTAGAATATCAAACAATCAAAGTTATCTTCCAAAACTATTGTCAAGAAGCTCCATGATTTTGCTAATTATACTCATTTTTTCAGCTATTTAATATTTTCCATGATCTTCTATACTTATTGATATATTTAATATATTTGAGATGAGTGATTATAATGTGATTTAACAAGTTTAGAAGTAGTTGATAAATTACACACTCATTTTGCACACAAACATAACACACTACATGCATATAAGTGTCGACTACCATTCCACACATGCATCCACTGTGCACACTATCACATGGCACATGCCAAACTGCCACCTGATTTGTGTCACACTACATACACATTGAGACTACTGCACATACACATGTGGTACATTCTAGACTACCACCGACACATGACTAACTTCCATGTGGTGCATGCTAGACTGCCACATGATGTCACCCTATTATTTCACACTAAACTGATATATGATGTGTCACCCTATTATTGCATGCCAGGCTACCACATGAGTGTCACCCTATTATTGGATGCCAGGCTACCACATGATGTGTCACCCTATTATTGCATGCCAGACAGCCACATGACGCGTCACACTATTATTGCACACTCGATCTACTTCCTTTGATTTTATGTTAAAAAGTAAACTCATAAAAAACTCATACAAACTCATAATCATAAAAGTGTAATGAGAAAATTTTAAAAAATATAACCCCTAAAAGTATGAAAGACATTATTCATAAGCTAGCAATTTTTCCAGTTTTGCATTTTTTGAAGTTTTGCGTCATATATCTTAAAATTCATTGCTTTTTTAAGGCTTTTTATTGAGATCCATTGAACATATATAGCAATTAGCTACGTATGTTCTTTGTTTCTTTATTATTTGTGCCTAGTTTTCCTATAGGTGGACATCATTGGGTTATATTGTGATGCGATGTGAATTACACTTTCAAGGAGGAAGGGAAACTTGGAATATTTAGCAAGCTAGATGTTTGTACATTTTCTCTTAATATTTATGATGAGGGAAATACTCTGAGATTCATAACTGATTCCTCTGCTCATGGTGCACATGTTGCTACTATTGCTACTGCATTTCACCCACATATATCACACTTCTCTACTACTGTTAGTTTATTCTTTCATGGTGGTTTTAAATTTTCATCTCTCTCTTCAATATAAGAAGTCATTGCTCAATGGAGTTGTACCTGGGGCACAAATAGTATCATGCAAGATTGGAGACTCATGCTTGAGGTTAATGGAAATAGGGACCAGCTTGACACGGGCCCTAATAGCTGCAGTGGAGGTTGGCTAACTTTTATTAGTCATTCGTATTTACTCTAGATAATGATATTCACATGGTGGAAACACTTGCTTTTATATAGCATAAATGTGATCTCATCAATATGAGATTTGACGAGCCCACTTTACTTCTAGATTATGGTTGTTTTGTTGATCGTGTTAATGAAGTATGAGCTATAACTATTAACAATTGAAGCAGGATGCCAATCGAGTAGAGGGACAATAGCTGATGGTGGTGTTGGGATCAGCATAAGTGCTCCTAGTGGTGTTGAGACTCCAATGCCCACATGCACTCTCAAAAAGTGCTTGCTGATGAATGGAACATCAATGACCTCCCCATCTTCTTGTGGAGGAATTGCATAGCTCATTGGTGCAATGAAACTAGTGCTTTTTAATTTTATATTTTTTTATTTTGGTGTGTTATTTGTATAGAAATTGATGGTGTTCTCTGCACAACATTGTGTAGATCATATGTATTCCTGTGGGTCCATATGTTGTAAGGGAGGCTTTAAAGAATAAATCAATTACTATTTCTGAGCTGCATGATGATAAACTATCTACAGGCCATGGGCTCATTGAAGCTAACAAGTTATATTTCTATTCATATATGCCTTTGTTCTTTGAAATTTCATTCTGACCAGAGCTACCTTCGTTGCTTTGATCAAAATCTCATTCCTCTTTTGCCTCTTCTATTATCCACCTGCCACATCTCCTTTTTTTTTGCTTTTTTTACTATTCTTTCTCTTAGGTGCTTTCAAAGCCCAAGAACCAGTGGCACCCTTAGCTTGGTTTTAATTTTTTTTTATTCCATCTACATCATTCGTGCCTTGCAGGTTCAGGCAGGGTCCCATCTTCATTCAAGTAATCAAGGATATTATCATCATCTTTTGGGAACAAGAATCTTGTGATGGGAGACAAGTGGGTTGATATATATCTTGGGCTTGCATGATCTTTACCCCTCATGCTTCTGCTGCCAAAAAATCCTTTTGAAGAAAGAACATTAATGTTGTTGCTGCCAC
>JAREIK010003648.1:44939-54939 GCA_029783825.1 Sapria himalayana | reverse complement strand
TGTCTATCTAACTATTTATCTATCTGTCTATCGATATGTCTATCTATCTATCTATCTATGTTTCTATGTGCTGATATATATATATATCTATCTGTTTATTAATCAATCAATCAATATATCTATTTATCAATCAATCAATCTATATTTATTTCTGTCTATCAATCTGTCTGAATATTTGTATGTCTATCTATCTTTTTTTCTTTTTTTCTATCTGTCTAACTACCTGTCTATCTAGACATCTTTCTGTATAACTATCTATTTTCTCTCTATATGTCTCTATGTCTATATCTCTCTATGTCAATCTATATGCATGTCTATCTTTCTATCAATATTTTTGTCTGCCTATCAGTCAGTCTATCAGTTAGTCTATCTTTCAATCAATCTATCTATCAATATATCTGACTGTTTATCTGTCTATCTATCTTTCTATTTTTCTATCTGTCTATATATCTTTCGATCTATATATTTGTCTATATGTCTGTCTATCTATTTATCTATCTATCTATCTATCTTTGTGTATCAGTCTGTCTATCTATTTTTCTACTTATCTATCTATCTATGTATCTATCTACCTATCTATCTATCTATCTAACTCTCTGTCTATTTTTCTATATATATATATATATATATATTTCTGTCAAACTATATTTCTATCTATCTGTCTATATATCTATCTATCTTTGTGTCTATTTATCTTTCAATCTATCTATTTGTCTAATAAATGGTCTAATAATCTATCTATCAATAATTATATCAATCTATCTATCTATTTGTTTATGTGTCTATCTATCTATCTATCTATCTATTTATCTATCTATCTATCTATTTATTTATGTATTTGTCTATCTATCTGTCTATTTATCAATCTTTATTTTTGTTTATCAATTAGTCTATCAATTAGTATATCAATCTATTTATCAATAAATCTATCTATCAATCTATCTAACTCTTTATCTATCACCATATCTATAAATTTATCTACTTATCAATCTATATATCAATCTGACTATCAATTTATTTATCTATATGTCTATCTATCTATCTATCTATTGATCTATTTGTCTATTTGTATGTTTATCTAACTATCTATCTGTCTATCTATCTCTCTATTTAACTAAATATCTATCTATTTGTTATCTATTTGTCTATATGTTAATCTATCTGTCTATCTATCTTTCTTTCTTTCATTCTTTCTATTAATCTATCTATCTTTTTGTAGCAATCTATCTATCAATCTATCTATAAATCTATCTATCAATTTGTCTATCTATTTATCTATCTAAATATCTATCTACCCATGTATCTTTCTATCTCTCTGTCTATTTTTCTTTTTGTCAATCTATTTGTATATCTATCTTGTATCTATCTATTTGTCTATTTGCCTATCTATCTTTCTATCTATCTTTCTATCGACATATTTATCAATCTTTCTATCTATTTATATATATGCTTGTCTATCTATTTGTCTATTTATTTGTCTATCTATCTATCTATCCATCCATCTTTCTGTTTGTCTCTGCATATGTCTAACAATCTACTGTATATCTATATGTCTATTTGTTATCTCTATTTGTATGTATATCTATCTATCTATGTATCTATCTATTTGTTTATCCATGTTTCTATCAATCTATCTATTTGTCTGTCTATCTATATGTCTGTCTATCTGTATGTCTTCCTGTTTTTTTGTCTCTCTTTTTATCTATATATCTATATGTCTATTTTTCTATCTATCTATCAATCTATCTAATTGTATATCTATCTATATATCTATCAATATGAAAATCTATTTTTCTATCAATAAATCTATCAATCTCTATATCAATCTATCTAATTTTTAGCTAGCTAAGAAAATTTCTATACAAATTCATTTGAAAATTATTAATTAATATACTTAATTTCTAAAAAATTACCAAGAAAAAATATATAATTAGCTAGGGAATTTTCATCGTTAAAAAATTTGCAGTAAAATTTTTTTTTTCATTAATATTTAGAGACGAGGACTTTAGCTTGAGATAATTTTCATCATTAGTCTATCGTTATTATATTTTAATGACAGAAAAATCTCACATAGCTGGGAAATTTCACTAGCTATTTGGGCTTTTATTTTAGTGTGTGACAATCTATTTATCTATATATCTGTCTATTTATTTGTCAATCTATTTGTCTTTCCATCTATTTGACTATCTGTCTGTCTATCTTTCTCTTTCTCTATCTATCTATATATCTTTTAGTCTAACTATCTATCAATCTATCTGTTATTTATCTATCTATCTATATATCTATCTATCTATCAATCTATCTATTTTTCTATCTATTTGACTATCTATCTATCTCTTTATCTATCTATCTGTCAACCAATATATCTATCTAGCAACCTCTATATATATATATATATATATATTGGTCTGTCTATCTGTCTATATTTCTATCTATCTGTTTATCTATTTGTCTGTGTATCTATATGTATATCTATCTATCTATCTATATGTCTATCTATCTGTCTATATATATATATATATATATATATATATATATATATATATATATATATATCTGTCTATATTTTTTTCTATCTATTTATTTGTTTATTTGTCTATAATTGTGTCTATCAATCTGTCTATTTTTTTATCGGTCTATATGTCTGTCTATCTGTGTATATATTTGTCTATCTATTTGTGTGTCTATATAACTAACTATCTGTCTGTCTATCTGTGTGTCTATCTTTCTATATATCTATCTATTTATTTTTCTGTCTATCTGTCTATATTTATCTATGTATATCTATTTGTCATTAGTCTATTTATCTTTTTATTAATTTGTTTATCTAACAATCTATCTATTTCTATATCTCTCTATATATCTTTCTTTCTATCTCTATGTTTATCTATATGTCTTTAAATTTATCTATCATTTTATATATTTATCTAATTGTCTATATATATTTATATCTTTCTATCTATCTACATGTCTATGTATCTATCTATTTATTGGTCTATCTATATGTCTATCTATATGTCTATCTATCTACCTACCTAATATTCTATTAATATGTTTCTCTATCTATCTATCTTTGTATATGTCTATAAATTTGTGTATAAATTTGTCTATCAGTCTATTTATCAATCTATATATCAATTAATCTATCAATGTGTATATCAATCTGTCTATCTTTTATTTTCATTCTATTATTATGTCTATCTCTCTATTTGTCTATCTGTTTGTCTATATGTTTGTCTATATGTTTATCTATATGTCTATCTATTTATCTATCTATATGTTTGTCTATTGATCTGTCTAACTATTGGTCTATCTATCTATATATCTATCAATCAATCTATCTTTTTATCTGTCTATCTGTCGATTTGTATGTCATCTATCTATCTATATATCTGTATATGTATTTGTGTGTCTATCTATTTATCTATATGTATGTCTATCTATCTTACTATTTTGTTATCTATTTAACTATCTATCTTTCTATCATTCTAAATATGTGTGTGTCTTTCTGTCAAATATTTGTCTGTCTATTTATTTGATAATCTGTATGTCTATCTTTTTGTTTTTCTATCTCTCTATTTATTTGTTTATCTATCTGTCTATCTATATATCTAACCAAATGTCTGTCTGTCAATTAATCTATTTGTGTATCTATCTATCTCTTTGTCTATCCATTGGTCTATCTATCTATTTGTCTATGTATATGTCAATATATCTATTTATCTATTTATCTATCTATTTATCTATATATATATATATATATATATATATATATATATATCTGTCTATCTATCTATCTATCTATTTATCTATCTATCTATCTAAATATTTGTCTAACTATCTATCTATATATTTGTTTATCTATCTATCTATCTGCCTGTATGTCTGTTTGTTTATCTATTTATCTATCTATTTGTCTATCTATTTATTTATCTTTTTATTTATATATCTATTTATCTATATGTATATCTATCTATCTTTCGTTCTATCTATCTATCTATTATCTATATATCTATTATATCTATATATAAATTTGTCTCTCTCTAACTTTCTATGCATCTACCTAATATTTTGTCGATCTATCTATCTAAATATTTGTCTAATTACCTTTCTATTAATTTGTTTATCTATCTATCTATCTATTTTTTTATCTTCCAATCTATCTATTATTCTACCTATTAATATGTTAATCAATCTATCTATCTATCTATCTGTCTATATGTCTATCTATATGTTTATCTATCTGTCTTTCAATATGTCAATCTATATATCTAATTATATATCTATCAATCTCTCTATCTATCTATGTGTCAATCTATGTATATACTTGTCTATCTTTCTATCTATCTATCAATTTATCTGTCAATCAATCAATCTATCTATCTATTTTTCTATCTATCTATTTATCTATCTATTTCTTTATCCATCTATCAATCTATCTATCTATATATCAATAAATCAATCAATCAATTTATCTATCTATCTATCCATCTATCTGTTTGTCTATCTATCTATCTATCTATCTATATATCAATCTATTTTTCTTTTTATCTATCTATTTGTCTATTTATTTTTCGATATTACTCTATATCTATATGTCTATTTTTTTTCTTCTATCTTTCTATATGTCTAACTATATATATTTCTTTCAATCAATCAATTAATCAATCAATCTATCTATCTATCTGATTATCTAATTATCTATTTGTCTATCAGTCTTTTTATCTATCTATCTATATGTTTGTCTATTTTTTGGTCTCTTTTTCTATCTATAAGGCTATCTAACTATATGTCTATTTATTTGTCAAATTATCTTTCTATCAATCTTCCTTTCTATCTATCTTTTAATATATTTATCAATCAATCTATAAATCTATCAATCAATCAATCAATCTGTCTGTTTATCAATCAATCTATCAAAATGTCTATCTAACTATTTAACTATATGTTTATTGATATGTTTATCTAACTATTTATTTATTTATCTATTTGTGTATGTGTCTATCTATCAATCAATCTATATATCTATCTATCTATCTATTTATCTATCTATCTGTCTATATATATTTCTGTCTACCTATCAGTTAGTCTATCTATCAGTATATCTAACAATCAATCTATCTATCTATATATATATGACTATTTGTATGTCTATCTATCTTTTTGTTTGTCTATCTGTCTATATATATTTTTATGTATCTATTTGTATATTTTTTTGTCTATCTATTTATTTATCTATCTATTAATCTTTCTATATATCTATCTGTCTATCTATTTGTCTCTTTGTCTATATATCTTTCTATCTATCTTTCTATATTTATATATATTTATGTCTATCTATATATCTATATGTCTATCTATCTATCTATTTATCTATATATGTCTATATATTTATGTCTATTTATCTATATCTGTCTCTATTTCTATCTATTTGTGTATATATCATATTTATGTCTATATATCTATAAATCTATCTATCAATCTATCTATTTATCTAATAAATAGTCTAAAAGTCTATCAATCTATCAATAAATCAATCTATCAATAAATCAATCTATCTGTCTATGTGTTAATCTATTTATCTATCTATCTGTCTGTCTGTATGTATAAATGTCTATCTTTATATCTATCTATCTTTCTATCTATCTATTTATTTATCTGTCTGTCTATTTGTATGTCTATATTTCTACCTATCTTTCTATCTTTCCTTATATTTATCTGTATTTCTATCTATATGTCTATTTATCAATCTTTCTTTTTGTCTATCAATTAGTCTATCAACATATCTTTCAATTTGTCTATCTTTCAATCTCTCTAATATTTATCTATCACCATATCTATAAATTGAGATGCTTATCAATCTGTCTATCAATTTTTTTATGTATATGTATATCTATCTTATGATCTGTTGATTTGCCTATCTATTTGTATGTCTTTCTGACATTATATCTATCTATCTATCTCGTTGTTTATCTATATTTTAATCTATTTGTTTATCTAATCGTCTATATGTTTATATATCTATCTATCTATATATCTATGTATCTTTCTATTAATTTATATATCTATCTATATATCTTTCATTCTTTTTTCAATCTATCAATTTGTTTATTAATATATCTATCAATTTGTCTATCTATATATCTATCTAAATGTCTATTTTTTTTTCTATCTAACTGTGTATCTTTCTATCTCTCTGTCTTTTTGTCTTTTTGTCTTTCTATTTGTATATCTATCTGTTTATATATTTATTTGTCTAATTGTCTATCTAACTTTCTATCTATCTATATGTTAATGTATCTATCTTTCTATCTACCTATCTATCAATTTTTCTTTCTAATTATATATCTATTTGTCTATCTATTTGTTTATCTATCTATCTATCTATCTATATGTCTATTCTTCTGTCTGACTATCTATTGTAAATCTATTTCTCTATTTTTATCTCTATTTATCTATTTATCTATCTATCGATATATCTATGTATATATCTGTCTGTATGTCTATGTTTCTATCTATCTGTCTATTTGTCTATCTATCTATTTAACTATCTATCTTTTTGACCGTCTATCTATCTATCTCCCTATTTGTTTGTTTATCTTTCTATCTGTATATCTATATATCTATTTTTCTATCTATCTATCTATCTATATGTCAATTTATCTGTTCATCAATATTTCTATCAATCTATATTATCAATCTATCTATCATTCTATCTATAAATCTATCTATCAAACTATGCATCAATCTTTCTATCAATCAATATATCAATCATTCTATTTGTCTTTTGATCTGTCTATAAATATTTATAGCAACCTATTTGTATATCTACCTATCTATTGGTCTTCTATCTATCTATCTATCTATATATATGTATATCTCTCTCTCTATCTATCATTCTATTGATATGTCTAACTATCTATCAATTCATCTATCTATCTATATTTTAATATATCAATCAATCTGCCTATAAATCTATCTATCAATTTGTCATTTAATCTATCTATCAATCTATCTATCATTTAATCTATCTATCTATTTGTTTATCTATCTATTTATCCATATGTCTATATATATATATCTATCTATCTATCTATCTGTTTTTCTATCTATGTATCTGACTGTCTAAATATATATCTATCTATCTATCTTTCTTTCTTTCTATGTATTTATATATAGATATACGTCTATCTGTCTGTGTATCTATCTATCTATCTATCTATTTGTCTGTCTATTTGTAAGTCTATCTATCTATCTATCTATCTACTTGTCTGTCTATTTGTTTGTATATATATGTGTCTATCTATCTATCATTTGTCAATCAATCAATCTATCTATCTATATCTCCATATCTATCTGTCTGTCTGTCTATCTATCTATGTGTCTATCTGTAGATCAATCTATTTGTCTATTTGTATGTCTATATTTCTATCTATCTGTGTATTTGTCTATCTATCAATCTATATAGATTGATAGATAGATAGCTATATATTTTGAATGTCTATCTATCAATCAATCTATCTATCTATCTATTTGTGAGTCTATCTGTGTGTCTATTAGTGTATATATCTTTCTATCTATCTGTCGGTCAATAAGTCTGTCTATCTATCTCTTTATCAATTATATAGCTATCTATTTGTTTGTAAATAATTATGCCTATCTATCTATTTATCTACCTATCCATATGTTTGTCAATCAATCTATCTATATATCTATTTCACTATATCTATCTATCTTTTTATATTTCTATATATTAGTCTATCTATCTATATATCTAACATCCTATATATATGTCTATCTATCAATATAATAATCTTTCAATATATCTATCTAATAATATAACTATCTATTTATCTATCTATCTATATACGTGTCTATCTATCTCTCTATGTATAAATCTATCTTTATATCTATCTATCCTTCTATTTATCTGTCAATCTATCTTCCTCTTAATCTGTCTATCTATTTGTATATCTATCTATCTACTTGTCTATTTATCTCAAGATCTATCTATCTATATTTCTATCTAAGTGTCTAACTATCTTTATATATTATCTTTCAATCTATATGTTTATCTATCTATCTGTCTGTATGTCTATATATCTATCTAACTATCTATCTATCAATCTATCTACGTATCTATGTGTCTAGTATCGATCTATATATCATCCTATCCTTCTATTTGTTTATCTATTTGTGTATCTATCTAACTAACTATCTATATATCTATATGTGTATCTAACTCTCTATCTATCTGTCTTTCGATCAGTCTATCTAGTTATGTATCTATTTTCCTATCAATATATTTATCTATTTATTATTTGACTATCTATCTGTCTCTCTATCTATCTATATATTTATCTATCTATCAATTTATCTATCTATCTATTTATATATCTATCTTGCTATATATATATATATATATATATATATATATATATATATATGTCTATCTATCTATTGATCTATCTATCTGTATATGTATCTTTCTATCTATCATTCTATATATCTCTCTCTCTCTATCTATCTATTATTTATATTTCTATCTATATATATATATATCTTTATATTTATTTATCGGTCTATCTACCTATCTTTCTATCTCTCTATCTAAATCTATCTATCTATTTTTCTATATATCTATCTACTTGTCTATCTATCTATTAATCTATATGTCTATCTACCTTTTAATCTACCTATATATATATGTCTATCTTTCTATTTGTCTAAAACATAATAATCTTATTAGTTATCTATATATTTATATATCTATCTATCTAACAATCTTTCAATCTATCAATTAATCAATCTATCTATCTGTATATCAATTTGTTAATAAATTTTCCTTTCAATATATATATATCAATCTATCATTTAATTTTTTTATCTTTCAATCTATCTATATATTTCTCATTCTATCTATTAATATGTCTATCTATCTGTCTATATATCTATCTATCTATTTGTCTATCTATCAATCTATCTATTTTTTTCAATCTTTCTATCAATCAAACTATGTATATATCTATCATTTTCTCTGTATGTCTATCTATGTTTTTATTTGTTTGTTTGCATGTTTATTTGTTTGTCTATATATTTGTCTATATATCTATCTATTTCTTTATTTTTTTTGTATATCTCCCTATCTACCGACCTACCTAATTGTCTTCCTGCCTAGCACCATTCTTGCTTGTCTTTATATCTATCTAGCTGTTTATCTGTTTATCTATCTATTTGTCTATCTCTTTTTATATATATGTGTATGTCTATCTATCTATCTGTCTATCTATCTATCTATCTATCTATATATCTATCTATCTATTTATCTTTGTATCTCTCTCATTTTATCTATCTATCTGTCTTTCTATCTATTTGTATGTCTACCTAACTATATATATATATATATATATATCTATCTATCTTTTTATCTATCTATCTTTTTGTCTGTCCTTTGTCTATCAATCTAACAATCTACTTGCTTATCTATTTATCAATCTATCTGTCTATCTATCTATAAATATATCTTTTTATCTATTTGACTATCTATCTATCTCTCTATCTATCTAATACTCTATCGATTTATATGTCTATCTATTAGTCATTCTATTTATCTATCAATCTATCTATCTATATGTAAATCAATCAATCAATCAATTCTATCTATCTATCAATATGTCTATCAATATATCCATCAATCTGTCTATCAATCTTTTTATCAATCTTTCTATCAATCAATCAATCTATCTTTCTATCTAACAATCATTCTATCTTTCTATCTATTAATCTGTATATATAGGTGTCTATATATTTCTCTATCTATCTATCTATCTATCTATCTATCTATAATCTACTTGTCTATCTATTTATTTGTCTATCTATCTATCTATCTGTCTATCGATATATTTTTTTATCTACATGTCTAACTATATGTCTATCTATTTGTCTATTTCTTTATCTATCTATATATCTATCTATCTACATGTCTATATACCTAATATAT
>JAREIK010003648.1:0-40608 GCA_029783825.1 Sapria himalayana | reverse complement strand
AAAGACAATAGATAGTAAAACATATAGAATTATATAAAGATAGACAGACTAACAAGTTTTCATCCAGAGTGACAATCAAGTTGGTAGGCAGACATAAAGATAGACAAACAAACAAAAATACAGATAAAATGATAGAAAATTAGACAAATAGACAAACATATAGACAAATTGATATATAGACAGACAGACAGATAGATAGACAGACAGCCAGATAGTTAGAGAGATAAATAAATTGATAGATATATAGATAATTTCATAGAGTGATTGATAGACATATAGATATAAAAATTGATAGATAAATAAACTGATAGATAGATAAAAAAATAGAGAAAAAGAAAGATTAATAGATAGATACACAGGTTGATAAACAGAATGATATAAAAATTGATAGATTGACTGATATACATATTGATAGACAGATTAATAGATATATTGATAGATAGATAAATAGACAAATTGATATACAGATTAATAGATAGATTAATAGATAGGCAGATAGACTAACTGATTGATAGATAGATAGATAGATAGACATTTAGATAGACAAATAGATAGACTAATAGATAAATAGATATATAAATATATTATTAGACTAATATATAGCTAGATAGATAGATAGATAAGTAGAAAAATTGACATATAGATAGACAAATATATATATAATATATATATATATATATATATATATATAGAAATATAGAAATATAGATAGATAGACTGATAAATAGACATATAAATAGACAAATCGATGGATAGATAAATTGATTGATTAATTAATTGATATAAATATAGATAGAAAGATATATATATATATATATATAGATAAATCGGTAGACAGATAGATATATATATAGATAGATAAATAAGTAAATAAATAAAAAGATGGATATACATATAGAAATATAGCTAGATAGATAGACAGACATATAGATAGATAGATAAGTAGTTTGATAGACAGATAGACACATAGGTAAATAGATAGATAGTTATATATAAAGAAAGATAGATAGATATATGTATAGGAAAGTTGATAAATAAATAGATAAACATATATATAAACATATACATAGATTTATAGATAGACAGATAGATATACTATTAGATAGAAAGATATATAGATTGATATATAGATAGATACATAGACAATTAGTTAGACATATAGATAAACTAATATTTAGACAGATAGATAAATAAATAAATAAATAAACTGATAGATAGATAAATATATAGATAGACAGACAGAAAGCTAGACAGATAGACATGCAAGCTATTAGGCAGGTATATAATAACGCATGTATGCAAATTCCTAAACAAACCAACAAACAAATAGAAACATAGAATGTCAGATAATCATGCAATCAGACAAAAGAGAGATAAATAGATAGATAGATAAAAAGATATATAAGTTGATAGATAGGCAGATAGAAAAATAGATATATAAATAGATAGATAGATAGTTTAATATGAGATTGATAGACAAATAGATATAAAAATTGATAGACAAATAGATAGATAAATAGATAGATAGACATATAGATAGATAGTTAGATAAATAGACAGACAGTTTGATAGATAAAAAAATAAATAGATTGATAGATATATTTATATATAGATTCTAAGAAAGTTTGATAGGTCGATTGATAGGTAGACAAGTAGATAGACATATAGATAGACTAATAGATAGCTAGATAGATAAATTGATAAATATATATATAGATAAATAGATATATATATAGAAATTAGACAAACATATAGACAAACAGATAGATAGACAAATATACAATAAAATAGATAGATAGATAGATAGATGGATGGATAGGAAAGTAGTTATATAGGCAGACAATTATGCAAGTAGGTAGACTTATAGATAGAAAATTAAACAAATCGACACATTAAATGATAGGAAAATAGACAAACAGACAAACATATAGACAAATAGATAGTTTGATAGAGATACAGATAGATAGACAGATAGATATATAAATAGATAGATAGACACATAGATAGATAGAAAGATAAATAAATAGATAGTTTGATAGAGAGATTGATAGATAGATAGAAAAATTGATACACATACACATAGTTAGATAGATAAATAAATAAAGAGAAAATTGATTAATAGATAGATAGATTGATAAATAGAATGATATAAAAATTGATAGATAGATTGATAGACATATTGATAGACACATTGATAGATAGATTGATAGAAAAATTTATAGATAGATTGATAGATGGATAGATAGACAGATAGGTAGACAGATAGATAGACAGACAGATATATCGATAGATAGACTTATAGAAAGATAGATAGATAGACAAATATATAGATATATATATATATATACATATACATATATATATATATATAAACAAATTATTAGACTGATATATAGATAGATAGATAGATAGATAGATAGACATATAGATAGATAGTTAGTTAGACAAATAGTAGATAAATATATAGATAGAAAGAAATAAAGATAGATTGAATGATAAATTGACATATAGATAGATAGATCAATAGACAGATTGAAAGAAAGAAAAATAGATAGGTAGACAGAAATATAGATAGAAAAATAGATATATAGATAGATACACACACACACACACACACGCACACACACGCACATATAGATAGATAGATAGATAGACTAATAGATATACAAATAGATATAAAGATAATTTATAGATTAATAGATAGATATATAGATAGATCATTAGATAGATAGATAGGTTGTTATATAGATTGATAGATAGGTTGTTAGATAGATAGATAGATAGATTGGTAGTTATATAGACAGATATATAGATAGATAAATAGATAGATAAATAAATAGATAGACAAGTAAATAAATAATTAGATAAATAAATAAATAAATATATATATATATATATATATATATATATATATAATAACATATAGACACAAATATAGATAGGTAGATAGATAGATAGATAGATAGATATATATAGATGGAAAGATATCTAGACATATATAGATAAATAGATGGACAAGTATATTGATAGATAGATAGATAGATAGACTAAAATATAAACAAATAGATAGCCAAAAAATAAACAGATAGATATATAAATAGTCGGAAACATACACAGATAAAAGATATACAGACAGTTAGTTTTACAAATAGGCTATAAAACAGATAGATCACTATAATAAAAATTCCAAATAGCTAGGGAAATATCCCTAGCTTAATGGGTTTTCTCTGTCGCTAAAATAGAATAACAATTGATTTATGATGGAATTTTTCCCAACTCAAAGTGCTTGTGGTACAATATTAATGAGGGAAAAATTCCCTAGCAAAAACTTAACGACAGAAAATTCCCTAGCAAAATTTATTTTTCCAAGCTATTTTTATTGTAATTTAGAGCTACAGAAATGTTCCTAGCTAAATTTCGAGGGTAACATCCCTAACTATTTTTATTCCCAAATTATTTTCACTATATTTTTTTTTACAAATAATTCAATTACATATTTTAAAAATTTTATTTTAAACTGGAAAAAATATAACCTATAAAACATTATTTATAATTTTAAAAAAATAAAACCAATTAATAAATAATTTTGATCCAATATGCAACATAGTTAAAACAAAAACATAATAAAATTTTATTACATATTCTTCTTCATCAATGTATCTAATGATTGTGTTTAAATTATAATCTATTCGTGAAATTTAAATTGCTTTCTCTCCTCCATATCCTCTGATCACCATCTTTCTATTGCATCAAAGCTGTCCTAGTCACCCTGCATCATGTCTAGTGAAAAATCTCTTCGCTTCTACAAGCTTCGTTTGGAAAACATTATGGTACCATATCTGTACGAAAATTAAACGAATCAATCAAATCAACATAAATAAATAAAAAAGGTTTTGTTTTGATAGATATATACTAATGTAGTATATATGTACATATATACTATAGTATATATGTACATATATACTATAGTATATATGTACATATATACTAGCATTTCACTAGTTATATATAATACTAAAGTATATATGCACATATATTCTATAGAAAAAAAAGATTATATTCTATAAAATTATGCAATACAACTTATACCTTATGTATAATACTATAGTATATATGTACATATATATATATGTGTGTGTGTGTGTGTGTGTGCATACATACATCAGCATATATGTATAGTTACATATACAGGATAATATATATACCATAATATATATGATGTATATATAATTTGTTTTGATTATCTATTTGTATAACCATTTGTTTCTGTTTTAATATTTTCATTTAAGTGCATGAAAGAATATATTAAAAGGCCGATGATGCAGTAGTAGCACAATAACGGAGCTCCTGCTAACCAGTTAATGGGCCGATATTTTTGGAGCAGTGCCTGACCTATCCGATGATCCTACCCTCACTAGTTAATTGAACTGAGAATGTTTTAATATAAAATATTTTGTATTTTATTTTGTTGGGTTATAGTTTTCATGATCTGGAACTATTCATCTTCTCTCTCTTTCTCTCTCTGTGTGATTTATCATGACCATTTCTGTGCTGCACATACTGTAAGACTTTTAATTTGGTTTAATCTATAATGCAAACGCATTTTCTGGTGGATGTAGCTAGTCGTACTGAGCGACTAGTGAACCACGTTATTTCTCATTTCAATTTTCATTTTTGTTTCTGCCATGGTTGGTTTTGTTGTTCTTTCTTCTTCTATATCTTAAAATCACAACTATGGAACTACAATTGCTAAATAATATAAATGCACGTATATAGAAAAGTATATTTGACTATGTATAAATATTCTACAGAAAACTCTTGGTATTAGGATGCTTCAAATCTTTTATACTATATCTATTATTACTCAATTCACCATAGTTTATATAGTTTAATTATTTTCAAACCATTATAATTTGAATTATTTGGAACAATAAGCATTAAAACTCAATCTCATTATTTCTCCAACATAGAAAAGCATAGAATGACTAATGTATGAAACATGGAGCAATACTACACACGCTTATGTATGGGAGTAATACCCATTCCAAATTTAGCACAATGAAGAATAATAATCTTCTTACATCACTCGGAAAAAAAACAAAAAAAAAGTCACTTTATCAAAAGTAACCTATAACTGTGCTATCGCAAGGTAAGATTCCCTTGCAACCCTAGCAAATAGATAGCTTAGCTAGATTGATGACCAAAAAACTTTAATAGAAACTAGGAGCTCCCTAGCCATAACATCAGATTCATTGCCAATGAGATCACCAAATACTAATACATCAAATATCATAAAATCATATTGCAAGAAAGGAATGGCATTAGGCACCTCTGAATTGTTAGAAATTGCACATTCAGTAATGATCTATTATTCATTGATTAATAGAGCTACCTTTAACTCGCATATTTAGAAACCATTATCAAATGCGGCATCCTTTGAGAAATTCATTAAATAATTGAAAAAGAAAACAAGAAGACAATAAAATGAAGCATTCAAATAAGCATCAAAAGCTCAAAGAAAAGCACCATTCTTGCTGCACTAGGGAAAAAAAACTTATTTTTGTTAATTGATTGCAACAATATCAGTGGCACAATTGGTTTCTTTTCAAATATGAACCATAAAAATTATACAACCAATCAAAACAAAATTGAATATTACAAGTCTAGAGCCTAGCATACAATACCAGAATCTTATAAAAAATAGCTTGCATTAGTTGCATACAGCTTGAATATTTTAAAAAATAAACAATCAGAGCCTAGCATGCAGTACCAAAATCATTTAAAAAATAGCTTGCATACAGCTTACATCTTTTAAAAAACAAACAATCAGAGCCTAGCATGCAAGACCAGAATCTTGATGGTGGCCAACTACATCACCAAAGCAATGCATGTGATCCACTGAACTTCTAGTTCTCTACACAAATTGCATTCTCTATTTATAAAAGAAGCTTATAATATTTCAATTCACAACATTATAGCATGCTAAATTGAAATCAAATAGAATTAATAACATGATTAAGAAGATTGATTTGTCATCCCTCTGAGGTAGATGATTATTTCAATCTCCATGCTTCAAAAGGTAGTTGCAAAAAAAACAACAAAAACAAAAAGCCAACAAGAAGTGGAAGACATGTTGAGTGGAAAGGAAAAGGCATCACAAAGACGAAGACCAATGTGAGGTGGAAATCCTACGCAAATAAGTTTCTGGATCAGGTTAGGTCATTAGGAGTAACCCTATATTTGCACCATGGCACCAATGACTGACCAAATAGCATTCTAATTTGCTTCTTTGAAATTGAAGACTAATAATGATATAAAGATAAAACATACAATTCATGATAATTTTATGAAAAACATTTTAAAATGAAAGTTTCATACAATTTTAATCACACAAAATACGAATGTGCCAAAGCAATACTAGCATCATACCAAAATACAAGCACTATATTGTGCCAACTGATCTAGCCACTACCAACATGGATCACTATTTGGTTCAAGATTACAAGAATCACATCATCGCACATTGAATGGCCACACTATAGCCAAAATCTTTATGAAACGGCAAAGCAATGTTATTTTCCACATCAATAATAAATTGGAACTATCTTTGTCACTACCAAATATTTATATATATTGTCTTTTGTCAGCATCAACGGTTAAAGGTTCACAACAATCCACATAGCTTAACACCACTATTAACATTTATGCTGCATAAATCAGGTGGTTGTGTGATATGAGTTATGTGACAGTGTGCATAGTGGATGCATGTGTGGAAAGGAAGTGGGCAATTATATGCCTGTAGTGTGTCATGCTTTTTGAGGCAGTGTGGATAGTGAATGCATGTAGTTTGTTATGGTAGTCTACAAAATAAATATAGTGCTATAAAATTAACAAAAAATTAATAAAAAATGATTTAGTGTGTGGGTTATATTTTGTCTGATAGATATTTTGGCTGCACCAATTTGTGTGGAAAAGTCCCTAGCTAATGTTTAACAAGATATATATCATTTCTAATAACCTAACTTCAATACCCAGCAAATTTTATTAATAGAATTTAATCTATTCTAAAATTTTATTGTTAATCCATTGATAATTATTTGCTGGATCTAGTGATAATCAAAATAGTCTAATCTTATCATTTAAAAAATATCATACGGTAACCCATTATTAAATCAGGTGGGAAACTCCAAATTGAAATTTTGATGGTATTATGTCTGTAGTTATTAATGGATTCAATCTATTGATAAAATTTGATTGATAAAATATTTTTTTGGTAATAATAATTAAACACATAGTTATATATAGTCATCATACACTATCATACAAATAGTTATAAATATAGTTACATATAATTCTACATAGTAATATATAGTTATAAATATAGTTTTAAATAGTTATATATAGTTATATGTTGTTATCCATTTATTTATAAAAATAGAATTGGTAAAACATATAGTTTTATATAGTTTTAAATATATTTATTATGCATATAATTATATATACTGATTTTATAGTTGTAAAATACTAAAATACAAATATATATAGTTATATGTTATTATACATATAGTATATTTAGTTATAAATAGTTATATATAGTTAAACATATAGTTATATATAGATATATTCATACAAGTAATTATAAGTAGTTATAGATAAATGTATACAAAGTTATAAACAAATATATAGACTGACATATATGTATACATAGTTACAAATATAGTTATATTTAATTATATAAAGTTTTATATAGTTATACAAATATTTATAAATAGTTATACATAAATAATTAAACATAATGTTGTATGTAGTTATACATTTAATTATAAATATAGTTACATATGGTTATACATATAGATACACATATAGTTATACTTATATTTATACATATAGGTATATATATTTTTTCATATAAATTTATATATTTATACATATAGTTATGTATAGGTATAGATATAGTTAAATACATTTTTATATACTAATATATAAGAATATATATTAAATATATGTTGTAAATTATATATTTAAATATAGGTATGTATAATATTTTTATAGGTATACATATAGTAAAAGATAATTATTTATAGTTATATGTTCTTATACCTCTAGTATATTTAGTTATAAATAGTGTTATATATAATTATATTTATTAATACATATAGTTATACATATGTATGTAGTTTAAGATGAGTTATATATAACATTTATTTAGTTATACATATCATAAAATACAATTATATATAGTTATATATTATTATACATATAGTATATTTTGTTAGAAATATAGTTATATAGAATTATACTTATAGTTATCAATTATTATATAGTTAAAAAAATAGTTATATATAGTTATAATTATAGTTATAAAAATAGTTTACATAGTTACAAATATAGTTCACATAGTTATAGAGTTTTATATAGTTATACAAAAAATAATAAATAGTTATAAATATATAGTTAAACATATAGTTATATATATGTTGTTATAAATTTTAATTATAATTATAGTTACATGTGTGATTGTCCAAATAGTTATACATTTTTATTAATTTTTTTGTAACTATTTCAGTGACACAATTGTTTTCTTTTCAATATGAACCATCAAAATTAAACAAAAAATCAAGACAAAATTGAATATTACAAGTCCATTTATCCAATGGTTACCTAGATTTAGTTCCATTTGGAAAAACATTGATATATTTGATTATTTAGACATATTATTATACATCTTCATATTTAACATGTATTTTGTATGTTCAATATATATAAGAAATGCTTATTATATAAGAGTGCAATAATAGACTTTGAACTATATATTTTGTCGCGCTTTATAAATATTATTGTGATTTTATTTGAAATTTAATTGAGTTATGGTTTTATTTAATTTGTTTCAACACAAGAATTTTAAAAAGGAAAACCTATTTTTTTAAAAAATAATTTATTAATCCATAAATAACAAAAAAAAATCTACTTCTTATTTTCCTATTGATTGAAATAAGACCAATGATGTTTGAATTGGTTTTTTGTAGGATAAAAATTCAAAAATCACATTATGTTTGATTCTTTTCTTGAAAACACTTTGAACTTATATAGGATTGTTTTTAGCTAATAGAGACTAATATTTTTTGTGTTTCAATATATTTAATATAATTTGAAGTGATAGTGAAAATTTGATAAAAAATATTTGTTTAGAAAATAGTTAATTTAGAGAGAACATATTAATGCTGAGGTCTTTTTCATATTTCAAGAAAAAAAACATCAAGATCTTCCACCATATGCAATTGGGTTTAATTTCATTATCAAATATTGAATGTCAATGTTTATTATAAATTATGTGAATTATGATATATTATATTAGTTTTCAAACCATTTTATTTTCACAAATCACATATAATTTGTGAACCATAAATGATATACCATTCTAAAGGTTTAAAAAAAATATGTTTGAACACATGTTCAAGAATATTGTGGGAGACTTGCAATTGTGTTTAATTTGTTCATAAATTATTGAATGTGATTGTATTCATTTTTATTATGTGGAATATGGTAAATTAAGATATTTTTCATGCCACAACATTTCGACAAAGCCCATATATTTTATGAATTGAATAGCATATTATTTATTCTGGGTATATACATGACATGTCAACATTTCAAGAATTTTTAAGGAGAAAAAATGAACCTAAAAATAAGAGGGACACTTTCTCTCTAAAAAACATTATATTATTGATGATTGTGTAACTTCCATGCCAATTACCTATCAAACTGAACATTGAAATGTGATCGAACACTATAATCCAAATGAGAATCAAAAATAAATACCTACTAGAAAGAGTGATAATGTAGGAATAAGGTATTAAAAAAATACAGAATCAATATAAAAATAAATAATCCCTAGATGATAGGTAGAGAAGAAGCCTACTGAGAAGCTTCCAAAGGACTCAACTACGTCATCAATCGATAAGAAGAAGAAGCATATGAAAAATATAAACCAACACAATTTATAGTTGGAAGATGAGAAATATATGCCAACCTCAAAGCTTATACTTCTTCACGATGATGGCGGATGAAGATGATGGACAATAATGGTGGATGATGATGGAGGATTACAATGACGACAATGGTGATGGATGATGATGGTGGAGAACAATGATGGATGGTGAATTTTCCTTACACCATTACTACAATCGAACGGGTGCTCATGCTCTTAGCTGGGGAGTGCAGACATTGGGTTTTTTAATGTATTTCACCAATAATAGGATATGGGATTGTGAAAGGTTTGAATATGTACCATTATAAATTTTATATCAAATTTTTGATTATGTTTTATAATCTATTTCTAAATTTTATATCAAATTTTATATATTTACCTATTTATGTATTTATGTATTTGTATATTTATATAAATTTGTATTTATATATTTTTGTATTTATATATTTATATATGTATATATTTATACATTTAGATATGTATATGTATATATATATATATAGATATATATATATATATATATATTCACACACACACACATATTGACATAATTACATATATTGACATATTTACATATATTCACTTATTCATATATTCATATATTTACATATTTACATATTTACATATTTACATATTTACACATTTACATATTTACACATTTACATATTTACATATTTACACATTTACATATTTACATAATTACATATTTACCCATTTACATATTTACATATTTACATATTTATATATTTACATATTTACATATTTACATATTTATATATTACATATTTACATATTTATATTTATAAAATATAAATATTTACATATTTATATTTTTTGATATAATTTATAATTTATAAAATTCTAAAAATTTTTTAAAGTGAGAAGATAATTAAAAAAAGTTATATTTATTATTTTAATAAAAATGGAGTATTAAAAGTTAATACTAAAAATCATACTCAATTATTTAATTCTTATAAATTTCAGTATGGGCAAAAAAAAAATTTGATTCAAATTAACTTAGTGTCAATTTGGTAGTAATTTTCAAAAGTATTTATAGGGCTAAAATAAATATAAGTTTTTTTATGAGAAAAAAATATTCGTAGTAATATTTAAATAACTTTGTTGAAACCCTAAAAAAATACTATAAGTGTTTTTTTAATAATCACATTGAGATATTTATTAAAAAAATTATCAAAATTTTTTTGATGTAATTAAAACATATATGAATTAATCTTTAAATATCAATTTATTTTCTTTTAGATTTTATGAAAATATTAAAATTTTATTTTATAATTCAAAATTTTCATATTTTTTTGTAATTTTTTTTAAAGATTCTTATAAGCAGAAAAATACATATATTTTTACTTTAAATAATATAAATATTTACTTGTTTATTTATTAATTTAGATATTTTTATAAATTTTTTTATTTATTCATACAAATATTTATTTTAGCTTTTATTAGTAGTAATTTTTATTTATGTTTATTAAAAAAATATCTTTAAAATAATTATAATTATATAATAAATTATTTAATGTTTTTTAATACTAATATTAAAATAACATATTTAAATATTTCAAAAAAATATGCTGCATAATTTTTTAAATATTTTATAATCAAAAAAAAGATATTTTAGTCTTTATTAATATATATTTTTATTATTCTTTATAGATTTTTGTAATTTATTTATTTATAATATCCTATTTTTATAATTTATAAGAAGAATGTGTCTTTCAAGGATCACTCAACAATAGACAATGACATACCTTTAATATAGATAATTATATAAAATATTAAAACAAATAATATATTAAAAAAAATTAAATCATTAAAAATTAGTGACAAAAATTATCACCAGCACAAATAGCTTGGGAAAAATCCCAAGCTAAATGCATATATTTTGAGAAAATAAACATTTAAGGAATAATTGCTTACAATTATATATAAAATTTTTAAAATTCACATAATTATTTAGTGATGAATTTTGTTTTATTCAAATAAATTAGGAAAAATTCATTGCTAAATCCATTGCTAAAATTCATGCTTTTCTTTGCATGAAAATCTATGACAATATTAGTGACAAAAAATTTTAATTCAATATAAAATTAAAAGTATATTGCTATTCACTAGCTAATCCCTAGTTAATTCCTAACTATTTAGCTAGGAATGTTTCCCTAGCTAAATTTCTTTAGTTAAATATACATTTTCTTATAGTGGATAGAGAGACAGACATGTAGGCAAGTTGTCAGTCAGGGACATAATCAGGCAAGTATACAGACAGACAGATAGACAAACAAATAATTAGACTCCTAGAATGACAAATAATCATACAAACTAACAAACATACATACAAATAGATAGATAGAAAGATAGATAGACAGATAGACATACTAATAGATAGGCAGATAGAAAAATAGATAGATTAATTGAAAGAAAAAATAGATATATATATAGATAGATAGAGAATGAGATAGATAAATAGAGAGATAGATTGATAGGCAGAATAATAGATATATTGATAGACATATTGACCAACAAATTTATAGATCAATTGATATATAGAATGATAGACATTTTGATAGACAACTAGATAGATAGATAGACTAATAGATAGAATGCTAGATATATAGATAGATAGAGAAATGGATAGAGAGATAGATAAACAAATAGATATGCAGTTAGAAAGATAGATATAGATATATAAATAGATAGATAGAAAGATAAACATATAGATATAGATATAGATATAGATATATATATATATATACAGATAGATACAGTGATAGATAGACAAATAAATAACAAAATATACAAACAGATATATAGATAGATAGATAGACAAGTAGATAGATTGATAGACTAATAGATAGACAATTAAATAAAGAATAGATAGATAGATAGACAAACAGATAGATAGATAAATAGATAGATAGACATATAGGTAAAAAATAGATAGAAAGATAGATATACAGATAGATAGATAGATAGATAGACAGATTGATAGACAAATAGATAGGTAGTTAGATAGTCAGATAGATATATAGAAAAAAATTATAGATAGATAAATAGATAGACAAGTAGATAGATAGATAGATAAACATATAGATATATAGATAGATAGATATAGAGATAGAAAGACAGATTGATAGAATGATATATAGTCCAAAATATAGACAGATAGATATACCAGTAGATAGATAGGTAGACTAATAGCGAGACAGATAGAGAAACAAATAGATATATATATATATATATATATACATATATATATATAAATAGATAGATAAACAGATAGAAAGATAAATAGACATATAGATAAATATACAAATAGATTATAAAATAGATAGATAGATAGATAGACAAGCAAGCAGTCAAGTAGGTAGACAATAATGTAGGCATGTAGATAGATAGATAGATAGACAAACAAACAAATAGACACATATAAAGAAAAAAAACATACAAACAGACAGACAAATAGACAGATAGTTAGATAGACATATAGATAAAAAGATAGAAAGACAAATAGATATATAGATAGATAGAAAGAATGATACATTGATTGATTGACATGTAGTTAGATATTAACTTATATATAGATGGATAGTTAAATAGAGAGATAGATAGATAGATTGATTGATAGATTGATAGACATATTGACTAATAGTTTGATAGACATTTTGATAGACATATATAAACAGATAAATAGATAGATAGATAAATAAATAAATTGACAGACAGATAGAGAGATAGATAGACAAATAGATAGATAGATATATATATATAAACTAATTATTAGACTGATATATAGATATCTAGATAGATAGAGTTATAGATAGATAAATAGATAAAGATATATATAGACAGATAGATAGACAGAAATATAGATAGATAGATAGATAGATATATAAACAAATAGTAGTACATAGATTTCCAAAAAGATAAACAGATATATATATATATATATATACACACACACACACAAAGTTAGATAGATAGATAGATAGATTTATAGATAGTTAGATAGATAGATAGATAGATAGACATATAGATAGACAGATAGATAGATATATTGATTGATTAATAAATAGATAGATAGATATACATAAATGTAGCTAGATAGAGAGATATATAGATAGGCAGTTAGATAAAAAAATAAAAAGACAGAAATATATATACAAAAATAGATAGATAGATAGAAGGAGGGATCAACAGAAATAGTGATAGATGACAGTTAGATAGATAGACAAATTATAGAAAAAGATAGATAAATAGATAGATCGATATATCGATCGATAGATTAATAAATAAATAGTTAGAAAAATTGAAAGAAAGATTGATAGAAATATTGAAAAATAGATAGATAGATAAACAGATAGAATGACATATATATTAACAGATAGATGATATTTAGATAGAAAGACAAATAGATAGATAGTTGATTGATTGATACAAAGATAGATACACAAATAGAAAGAAAAAGTGATAAATAGAGTGATATACATTTTGTTATACAAATTCATAGATAGATTGATAGATAGATAGAAAGATTCATTGATTGATAGATAGAAAGATAGACATATAGATATTTAGATAGATTCATAGAAAGATAGATAGATTGATAGATTATTCGATAGATATTTTAATAGATATATAAACAGATACATAGACATATAGATACATAGTTAGTTATAGAGAGAAATTTTTAGTCAAATTGATAGGAAGAAAAAAAGGCAAATAGTTAGATAGATATATAGATAGATAGATAGATAGATAGAAAGATAGATATATAAAAAGATAAAAAGATAGATAAACAAATAAAAAGATAGATATATAGTTAGAAAAATAGATAGATATATAGACATATAGTTAGACAGATAGAAAACATATAAATAAATTAATAAATTTTTATACTTATATATATAGATATATATATATATATATAAATAGATAGATAGATCGATAGATACATAGATAGATAGATCGATAGATACATAGATAGATAGATAGATAGATAGATAGATAGACATTTAGATAGACAGAAAGGTATATATTTAGATAGATAAATAGAGAGATATACATATATATAGATTGGTTGATTGATAAATAGATAGATGGACAGATAGATAGTTAGTTAGATTGACAAATAGATAGGAAGAAGTTAGACAAATAGATAGATAGATAGATCGATAGACATGCAAATAAATTATTAGGTTGATATATAGATAGATAGATAAATAGATAGGTAGATTAATACAGATGTAGATAGACAAATAGATAGAAAAATTGATAGACAGATAGATAGATATATAGATAGATAATAAGAAAGATAAATAGGTTGATAAATAGACATATAGATAAACAGATAGATAGGCAAATATATAGATATACAGAAAAAAAGATTTATAGATAAATAGAAAAAATATGCAAATATATCGACAGATAGAGAAATAAAAAGATACTCATATTGATTGATAGATAGATAGGTAGATAGATAGTCAAATAAATATACAAAAAGATTGATATAATTATAGTATACTGTCAAATAGACTGATAAATAGGTAGATTGATAGATAGACAAGTAGATAAATAGATAGACTAGTAGATAAACATATAAAAATATATATAGATAAATAGATAGATAGAAAGGTAAACACATAGATAGAAAGATATATAAAGAGATTCACACACAGATAGAAAGACAAGTTGATAGATAGATAGACTAATAGATAAACAGTTATATAAATAGATAGATCGACATGTAGATAGATAGATAGACATATAGGTAATAGACAGACAAAGAGAGATAGATAGATCGATTGATATTCAAATTGATAGTAAAATAGATCGATATATATGTAGATAGACTAACATGTAAGTAATCAAGTAGGTAGACAATTTGGTAGGTAGGCAGACAAACCATTAGACAAACATACAAATAGACACATATAATGAAATGTCTAACAATCAAACAAATAGGCAAAAACACGGAATCACAAAAAGACAAGAGGATAGATAGGCAAATAGATTTGTAGATAGACAAATTGACAAATAGATAGATATATAGTTTGATAAATAAGTAGATAGAAAGATAGATAGACACATTGATAAACAAATAGATAGATATATAGATAGATAGACAGTCAGATAGATAGATAATAGATAGATAGATAGCTAGAAAAATAAATAGATATATAGATAAATAGATAGACTAATTAATAGATAGAATAATATAAAGAATGAAAGACAGATTGATAGACATACTAACATACAGATTGATAGGCATATTGATAGATATATTGATAGATAGATTGTTAGACATATTGATAGACAAATAGATAGATAGAGAGATAGATATAAAGATTGATAAATAGATAGAGATATAGAAAGAAAGTAAGATTGATAGATATTTAAATAGATTATTAGGCAGATTTATATATATATAGATAGACAGATTGATTGACAAATAGATAGACAGATAGATAGATAGATAGTATGATTGATTGATTGATTGATATATATATATATATATATATATATATATATAGACAAATAAAAGACTAAAAGATCGATATATAGATAGATAGATAGACAGATATAATCAGATAGATAACCAAAAAGAAAGACAAACAACTAGAAATATTGATTGATAGATAGACAGATAGATAGGTAGAAAGATAGATAGATAAATAGATAGTCATATAGGTATACATATACATAGACATATAGATATAAGATAGATAAATATATAAACAAATAGATAGATAGATAGATAGATATATAAACAAATAGATAAATAGATAGATATACATAGTTATAGACAAAAACATAGAAAGATTGTTAGAAAGATTCATAAGTAGTTATATAGACATATTGAAAGACAGATAGATAGATAAATAGATAGATAGATAAATAAGTAGATAGATAGATAGATAAAAGACAAATAGACAAATAGACAAATAGAAATATAGATACAAGTCTAATAGATAGATAGATAGATAGATAGAAAGATATATAGATAGATAGATAGACAAAAAATAGAAATATACATATATAGAGAGAGATAAACAGAAAAATAGATAGATTGATAGATAGATTGACAAATAAATAGAAAGAAAGAAAGATTGATAGATATATAAATAAAAAGATAGATTGATTGATTAATAGACAGATAGATTAATTGATTGATAGAAAGATTAATTAATATATTGATAGATAGAATGATAGAGTGATTGATAGACAGATTGATAGAAATATAGAAAGATAGATTGATTAAATGATAAATAAATAAATAGATAGATATACTTATAGATCGATAGTTTATTAAACATTTTGATAAATGGATAGACAAACAAAGAAATAAACAGTTAGTTAGTCAAATAAATTGATATGAAGATAAATAGATAGATTGATAGATAGGTAAATTAATTGATTAACAAATAGATAGATAAGACAAATAGATAGTTAGAAAGATAGATAGACAGATAAATAGATAGATAGATTGATAGACAATATGTTGATAGTCAAAATTATTAATAGTTTGATAGAGAGAGAGAGATAGATAGATAGATAAATAGATAGATTGATAGATACATAGAAAAACATATAGATAGAAAGATAAAATAAATATTGATAGATTGATTAATAGATATTTTGATAGTCAGATTAATAGACAGATTGATAGAAAGCTAAATGATTGACTTATAGTTAGAGATAGATAGATTGAAATATTGACAGATTCATAAATAGATTGATAGATTGATAGATTAATAGAATGATACATAGATCGATAGATAGACGAATAGATACATAGATACATAGATCAATAGATAGATAGATACTTAAATAAATAAATAAATAAATTTAATAGAAAGAAAAGATTGGTAAATAGAAAGACACACATATAGATATACAAATAAATAGAAAGATGGACAGAGAGATAGATAGATAGATAGACAGATTGATATATTGATACATAGATTGATAGACCGATAGATATATAGATACATAGATAGATAGATAGACAAATAGATAGATAGACAAATAGATAGATAGATAGATAGATGGATATATAGATAGACAAATACATAGACAGATAGTTAGACATAGATAGATAGATATATAGATAGATTGACTAACATACATACATACATACATACATACAGACAGATAGATAGACAGTATATAGAAATATAGATAAATAGATAGACAGACAATTAGATAGATAGATAGTTAGATAGATAGATAAATAGATAGATGAATAGATAAAAAGATAGATAGACAGATAGATAGATAGATAGACAGACAAATAAATATAAAAAGTCTAACAAATAGGCAGATACACAATTTGATAGATAGACTAACAATTAAACAAAAATAAAGGTAGATAGATAGATGTATCAATTGATTTATAAATAGATAGATAAATAGATATATGCATAGATAGATAGATAGATTGAATGATATTTTTATAGATTGATTGATAGACATATTGTTTGACAGATTGATTGATAGATTGATAAAAAGATATTTAGAATGATAGATAGATAGGTTGATAGTCATATATATAGATAAAAGATAGATATTCTTATAGATAGATATGAAAATATTGACAGATAGATAGAAATAAAAATTGACAAATAGATAGACAAATAGATAGATAGATAGATAGACAAATAAATAAATAATAGATAGATAGAGAGATAGATAAATTTATAGATAGATAGAAATATAGATAGATGATAGATAGATGATAGATAGATAATTGATTGATAGACATAGATAGATAGATATATAGATAGAAAGATAGATAGATAAAAAATTAGCAGATAAATAGATTAATTGATAGACATATATATAGGTAGATAGACAGATAAACAAATACATAGATAGAAATATAGATAGATAGATAGATAGAGAGATGGATATAAAGATAGAAAGATAGATAGACAAATAGAGTCATATATATAAATAGATTATTATATTGATATTTAGATAGATAGATAGAAAGATAAGTAGATACATAGAAAGACAGATAGATAGACAGATATATTAATAGATTATAAAACTAATATATATATATATATATAGATATATATATACTTATAGATATATAGTTAGATAGACAAATATATAGAGAAAAAGAAAGATTGATAGATAGACATATAGATAGACAAATAGATAGACTGGTTGATAGATAGATAGATAAACAAATATACAAATAGATAGACACTTAGTTAGACTGATAGATAGGCAGTAAGATAAATAAAAATATCTCCTCTCGAAATGAAGGAGGGTTGCTGATTATTTATCTTAAGTTTCTTGATTTGAACTCAATGATTTTAGCAGACAAAGAAAGCAGATGGGCCAAACGGAGGGGCCGTACCCACCATGGGCTTTGAGCTAAAAATCCCTTATGGTTTTCCCTATGAAGATAATGTTCTAGAATTACAAAGGAGAAGCAAAAGAATGATTCGAGTACACTATCGATTTCCCACACTTCTAATGACAACATCACCGATCTTTGGCACTTATGGGAGGCCTACGATGCGTGGGATCAACATCCAGTTGTTTTTTCAAACATGTTGTTGATGCATGGAAGGGATGTAATACTCACCTTTATACTGACCTCTTACCTTGAAGGAGAGTGCTAGCCTTTTTCATCTTCAGTAGGGGCCAGAAAGGGGATATTGCAGAAAGAACTTCTTTTCTAAGTTGCAATCGAAAAAATGCTTAGTCATGGAGTCCCATGCATCTTGTTCATTTTCTTTCTTGATGCTCGTGTCAGGGGAGGTTAATAATAATAAAATGGAAATGGAAAGCCTTGATGGTGGGACAAATGGCTTGTCCTCAGCACCAAAAAAGATAATATAAGAAAAAAACACATAAAAAGTACCCTGCTTTTACTACCGAGTCAACTCCTATCCTTCGAAGTAGATATATAGATATATGGAAAGACATTTTAATGAACATATAAATAAATAGATAAATAGATATATAGATAAATATATAGATAGAAAGGTACATAGATAGATAGGTAGGTAGATAAATAGATAGACAAGTAGATATAAAGATAGATAGATTAATATATCGATAGATAAATAGATAGATAGATAGATAGATAGATATACAGATAGATAGACAGACAGATAGACAGATAGATAGATAAATAGATAGATAGACAGATAAATAAATAAATAGTAAAACAAATAAATAGATATACATATAGAAAAGCAGTCAGGAAAGCAGACAATTAGGTAGGTAGGTAGGTAGAAACACAAACAAACAAACAAATAGATACATAAAATGATAGAAAAAAAATAAAAATAGACAAATAGATAGATAGAGCAATTAAAATATAGATAGATTTATTGATAACCAGAATGATAGATTGATTGATAGATTGATAGACATATTGTCAGAGATATAGAAAAAATGATCGACAAATAGATAGATGGATAGATAGATAAATAAATAGATAGACATACATATAGATAGATAGACAGAGAGATATATAGATATACAAAAAAATAAAAAGATTTATAGATAAACAAAAAGATTGACAAATTGATAGAATGATTAATAAATAGACAAATAGGCCGATTAATAAATAGATTGATAGATATATTGATAGATAGATTAATTGATTCATAAATAGATTCTCAAATATATATATATATATATATATATATTGGCAAAAAGATTTTGATAAAGATAGAAAAATAGATAGAAAGATATATAGATAGATAGAGAGAGAAGGTCTTACTGTTAGACAAATATATAGTCAGATAGACAGACAAATAGATAGATAGATAATTAGATAGATAGATAGATAGATAGATAGACAAATAGACATATAGATTTATAGATAGATTAATATATAGATTGATAAATAGAAGAAAATAGCCAAAGAGATAATAGATAGATAGATAAATAGTCAAATTGATTAAAAGATAGATAGATAAATAGATAGACAAATAGATATACATATAGATAGACAGATAGATAGATAGAAATATAGATAGATAGAAAGATAGATAGACAGATGAATAGACAAATAGATAGATAGATAGATACACATATAGATAGATAGATAGATATATAGACAGATATATAGACAGATAGAAAGATAGATAGATTGGCAGAATGATAGAGAAATTAAAAGTTAGAAAGATAGGCATAAAGAAATATAGACATATAGATTGATAGAAAGATAGAAAAAATATAGACATATAGATAGACTGATGGACAAAAAGATAGATAAACATAATGATAGATAGATATACAGATCGATAGATAGATATATAGATAAATATATAATTACATATAAATATAACTACATAGATAGATAAAAAGATAGATAGATAGTCTTAAAAATAGATAGATATATAGATAGATTCATAATAGATAAATAGATATAAATGCAGACAGATAGATAGATAGATATAAAGTTAAGTAGAGAGATTGTTAGAGAAAATGATAGAGAGATTAATATTTATATTCATAGATAGATTAAAAGAGATATAGATAGAAAGAGAGATAAATAAATAAATAGATAAATAGATAAATAGATAAATAGATAAATAGATAAATAAATATAAAGATAGACAGATAGATATATAGATAGATAGATATATCAATTGAGAGATACATAGATAGATATATAAATAGAAAGATAGACAAATAGACAAATAGATAAATAGATAAATAGATAAATAGATAAATAAATAAATAGATAGATAGATATATGGACATATAGATAAACAGATAGATAGACAGATAGATAGAGAGATAGACACTCAAATATATAGATAGATAGATAGAAAAATATATATATAGTTAGACAAATAGATAAATTGATAGCTGGAATGATAAACTAAATGATAAACAGATAGATCAACTATTAGATATATATATATAGATTGATAGATAGACATATAGATAGATAAAGAGATTGACAGAAAAAAATATAGATAGATACATAGATAGATAGAAAGATTGACAGAAAGAAATATAGATAGACACATAGATAGATAGATAGATATATTGATTGATTGAATGATAGATTGATAGAATGATAAATAGATATATAGATATATAGGTAGATAATTACATAATAGGTAGACAGATTAATAGATAGATAGATAAACAGATAGATAAATAGATAGATAGATAAATAGCTAGATAGATAGATAGAAAGATAGATAGATACATAGATTGATAGACGGAGAGATAGACTGACAGATAGATAGATAGACAGACATATAAAATGATATATACATATACAAATAAATAGACAGATAGATAACACAACAAGAAAATATCTATTTAGCTATGGAATTTTAGCTAGGGACCAATTCCTAGTTAAATTGCAAGGGATTAGCTAGGGAATATCAAGGGATTGATGATTTTTTATGAAAATTTAAATAGCAATGGATTAGCGATGGATTAGTGAGGAAAAATTTTTCAAAATTTATGCTAAAGAAATTCAAGGTGATTTAGTGGCGGTTTATCGACGAAAAATTTTCGTAACTTCCACTCTAGAAAAGTAGGGATTTTAGTGATTGATTTTGCGACGGAATATCCATTGTTAATAAAATCCTTGATTTAGTGATGGATTTAACGATGGAATTTCCCCTGCTAATAAAATCTTTGATTTAGCGACGGATTTTGCGATGAAATATCCCTTGCTAATAAAAGTTTTAATTTAGAGATGGATTTTCCCTTGCTAATAAAATCATAGATTTAGCGATGGATGTTCCATTGCTAATAAAATCATAGATTTAGCGATGGATGTTCCCTTGCTAATAAAATCCTAGATTTAGTGACGGATTTAGCGACAGATGTTCTCTTGCTAATAAAATCCTAGATTTAGCGATGGATTTTCCATTACTAATAAAATCCATGATTTAGTGATGGATTTAGCGATAGATTTTTCGTCGCTAATAAAATTTTTGATTTAGCTACGGATTTCGCAATAGATTTTTTCTAGCTAATAAAATCCATATTTTATCAACGGATTTAGCAAACAAATATCCCTAGCTAAAAAAATACAATATTAGTGACGGATTTAGCGATGGAATTTTCTAAAAAAAAATCCTTAATTTTGTGATGGATTTAGTAACAGAATTTCCCTTGCTAATAAAATTAGTAATTTAGCGACAGATTTTCTTGAGCTAATAAAATCCGTAATATAGCGATGAATTTTCTCTAGCTTATAAATTCCATAATTTAGCTACGGATTTAGCGTCGGTATTTCCCTGGCCAATATTTAATTAGATAATTTATTTATTTATTATTTATTTTAATATTTTATTTAAATTTGTTTATTAAATGTATGTTATTGGTCTATAAATGAGCAATCCTTGAAACACACATTCTCCTAGTAAAATCATAAAAAAAATGATATTATAAATAATTAATTTAAAATATATAAAAATACAAAAAAAAATTTATATTAAAAAGGACTAAAATAACTATTTTTATGATGTAATAATTTTTTAAAAAATTATACAAAAAATTTTTCTAAAATTTTTAATTAAGAAACTAAATAATTTAAATTATAGTAACATTAAATAATTAATTTAATAAGTATAAAATTTTTTCGATATTTTACAAATTAAATTAACATACATCAAAATTTCTACTACTTTAAATGAAAATTAATTCATTGTATGATAAAATGGAAAATATTTTCAAAAAATCTAAATTGACGAATAACCTAGTAAATATTAATATTATTATAAGTATTAAAAAAATTTTATGATTATAGAAAACTTTAAAAAAAATAAATAATACAAATTTTGAAAATCTTGAAATATAATAAAAATATAATTTTTTCAATAAAGTAAAAAGAAAATAAAATAATAATTATAAATAAATACATAGATGTTTAATCCTACTAAAATTTATAAAAATTAAACAATTGAGTAATATTTTTACAATTAGCTTTTAACATTAAGTTTTTATTAAAATAATAAATATTATTTTCTTTAATTATTTTATCACTTTAAGTAATTTTTTGAATTTTAAAATTATTAATGATATCAAATAATATGAAATTTTATGTGCTTAAAATTATTTCATATTTTCTTCGTAAAAATTAATATGAATTCTTAAAAATTTATAACCATAAAATATAAATTTTTATATAATTTTTAACATTAAAAGTATTTTATAACTCTTAGGCGAGGGCTAGAAGACAAATCATCTTTTCATTTATGTCTTATTATATGAAGTTTTTAATTTTGTACCTATTTGATATTTTTTTAAGGCAAAACATATTTTTTTTATTGTTTATATATTTATTGGTTAATTAATATTAAAATAAAAAATTGCATGGTATTTGTTTTTCATTTGTACCTTGCTACACGCACATTAATTTTGTTGAAAATTTTTGATAGTAAATAAAATTAATGGGTATTTTTGTATAATATATATATATATATATATATATATATATATATATATTTTATTTAATATTTTAATAATTAAAAATATAAATATTTTTCTAAAATATACATTCTCTCTCTTGACTTGACTCATCTCTAATAGAACCGAATTCCTCAACATTCTAAAATCTATCTCTTGACGCCGATTCAACTAAAATTAATTCGAGGTTTAAGTTGTAATTTGTTATTGATCTGAAGAGAAGTTTATACATGTATTTTTCATTGATTATCTTGGATTGCTTAATCGAAGAGTAAGTGTTTTTATTCTGTTTTTTTTTGTTTTGAATTTCTTCTTTAATCATCATGGTGGGCTTAGATTTCGTATATAAACTTATTCGTATACATGCTTTATGCACCTGTGATATAATGCGTTATCATTGTGTGGATTTGATGGTGACCATATACAAAATCAATAAATAAACAATATATATACTTAGGTATGCCGACTTGATTCTACAAAAATAGTATACATCAATATGCACGTGTATTTTATACATAACTAGTATATATACTTAGGTATGTCGACTAGATATCTACAAAAAATATTGTAAAATGAGTAATGATTGAATTCAAAAATAAAATAAAATAAAATAGATAAAATAGATAAAATAGGCAAAATAGACAAAATAGACAAAATAGGCAAAATATGAAAAATAAGCAAAATAGTCAAAATAGGCAAAATAGGCAAAATAGTCAAAATAGGCAAAATAGGCAAAATAGTCAAAATAGACAAAATAGGCAAAATAGGAAAAATATGCAAAATATGAAAAATACGTAAAATAGGAAAAATAGGAAAAATATGCAAAATACACAAAATACGCAAAATTCTCAAAATATGCAAAATACGCAAAATACGCAAAATTCTCAAAATATGCAAAATACGCAAAATATGCAAAATACGCAAAATATGCAAAATAAGCAAAATACATAAATTACATAAGATACATAAGATACATAAGATACATAAGATACATAAGATACATAAGATACATAAGATACATAAGATAAATAAGATACATAAGATACATAAGATACATAAGATACATAAGATACATAAGATACATCAGATACATAAGATACATCAGATACATAAGATATATAAGATACATATGATACATAAGATAAATAAGATAAATAAGATAAATAAGATAAATAAGATAAATAAGATAAATAAGATAAATAAGATAAATAAAATATATAAAATAATAGTTTAGCATGCCAAATTAAATTAAACTGATTATACTCGATTAAATCAGTTTGAACTATTCTACCAAATTCTAGAAAACTCTATAATATTCACACATGCAATTGAAAATAATTGAGTAAGAGTTTCTCAATTCACTTTGAAATGTTCTCATGATATGTGTTGTTGTGTGCTAGGAATCCCAAATCACTTTTATTTATAGGCAAGATTCCAAGTTTTTTAATTTTTGATGCAACATTTAGTAAGCCAACACATAGCTTTCACATGTCAAGTCAATCCTTGGTAGGTACACACATCATCATATAACAAACACACATTCAAGCACTTGGCATTAATGCATGAGAACACATAGTAAGCACATAATCAATACTTATCACTAATGTAAGTCAAGACATGGAAATCATACATACTAATACATGATATTCATGCAAGTAAGCATGTGAAAAGCTTGTAAGTCAACATATGATATAAAAATAATTATTCTTATTAATTTTTTCATAGACTTTATTGCCATTTTCCTACATGATTCATTTATATTCTTATGTTTGCACTTATCTTTAACAAAGATTATCATGGTGTGTGTGTGTGTGTGTGTGTGTGTGTGTCTGTAAAGATTTATATTTACCATGTATCTAACATTTTTTAAATTAAATTTATCTCAGAATTATCTCAAACATAATAACTTCATATATATGTTTCTTAAAATAAAACACTTATATTTCTAATAATTTCAATATTCCTTCAATAGATGTCTCGTAGTGTGTGATTCCTTATGATCTCTCTTGTGTTAGTGATGAGTGGACTTGTTGAATCAAGTTTAGTAATATTAAAATAATGATTTCATACAAATATAATAAGATCAAAATATAGCAATGTGTCATGGACACTCAAGCTAAGATAGTATAAAATATATGAACCAAAATTTTTTGTACATAATTACTATCAAAAATAATATTTTTAAAAACAAATAGCATGGTAATGATAATCCGAACCAACAACATGGTAGACTGATCGGAAAAAGATGATGAATACTCTAACACTGAAAATATAAGTCCAATCCTCGTAGATGTTGGATACATTTTCCATGGAGTTATCATTTATCATGTTGTTCAGATGTTGGGACGTGAATTTTACCTATTCTAATCATGAAGCCTCATAGCTTATATACGAGCCAAAAAATAATTTTGGGTTGAGTTTGGGAGAAGGGTAGGTAGATAAAAAATGTATAATATTTTAAATATATAATATTTTTGATTTAGATAGAGGATATAAAAGTATAAAAAATATTTAGAAATTTTTAATGTTTATAATTTCCACAATATCATGCAATACAATAGATTTTTTTCTACCAAAAAATATTTTATTAACTTCAATTTATGATTTTCCATAATAATATAGTTTATTATTACTCTAACAATTCAACTTCTACCAAATTTATATTAACTATAATTTATACCATTAACAACTGTGGATTATGAATAGTTTGGGTATCTTTGTAATGTTGATGAATTTCATGCCATACAAGAGTATTCTCTTTACGATAACATTTGTTAGGACACCCTTTATACTACCATGTTAATAACATAATCTTTTAACACACTATAATTTTGTGCTGCGATATGTTTATTTTAAACAATTTAAAAAACTAATAAATATGAGTAGTACTTATTAGTTGAACGTTGTAGTTATTAGTTGAGTATGATAATTATTAGTTGTAACCAACAAGCTTGAATCTAAGTTTCATATTTCACAAAATTTGTGGCAGATATATCTTGTAATAAATAGTAATAAAGAATATAAGAAAATATGAGAAGTATTATGAAAATGTATGTATCATTAATGAAACAGTAATTTATAGCACTAGCGAATATATGTGAGTACTCTTTTATGTGAGTACACTTTTATTGTTTAATATGATATAAACATATTTACTAATTAATTTTTAGTCAAGAACATGTATAATTAAATATTATTTCATATCTTAATAAATTAAATATAAATTATTATAATTTCAAGAACATCAATACAATATAATAAAAAAAATGTACCATATCATAAAAATATAGCAAAATGAATTATAAAGAACATTAATAAGTTGTAAATAAAAATAAAAATTTTAAAACTATTGAGAAATATATTGTATTTTTATATTTTTTTTATCTTGAGTAATAGGATGAGATGATTTATATAGATTAATAGTATTTATAGTTTCTTCTTGTATTTATATGTGAATTTTTTTATATAATAAATGATAGTATCATTTTATTATTTTTATTCATAATATTATATTATTGTGATTTTTTATTTATTTTATCCAGTTGTTTTATTTTTTATAGTAATACTCGATATGTATTAATCTGCATATTTTTCCTATATATATATATATATATATCTATCTATCTATCTATCTATCTATGGACATGAAGATATATGGAAGAAATTTATGATGCTTTAGTAGAACATTTCTTCGCTATAGAAGAAGTAGTAAATGGCCATTCAAAGTAACATTCTACTCATGTGGAAAATTATAGAAATATAGTATTTCTTCTCTCTCTCTCTCTCTCTCTAAACATCATTGTTGCTCATATTTTAGTTATTTGTTGAAGTTGTATGACCATATATAAATATTTGTATAATTATATATAAATAATTGTATAACTTTATAACACTCTATAAAATTAAATATAACTATATTTGTAAGTATGTATACATATGTAAATCTATATATTTATTTATAACATTATATATTTATTTATAACATTATATATTTATGTATAACTATTTGTATTGAATATATCTATATATAACTATATGTTTAACTATATAAAAATATTTATAGTTATATATACTATATGTATAATAACATATAACTATAAATAATTATATCTTATTATATGTATTACTATAAAAGTTTTATACATAACTATATTTTAATATATAATTTACAACTTATATTTAATATACATCTGTATATATTAGTATTCATAAATGTATTTTACTATATCTATACCTATACATAACTATAGGTATATATATATATATAATTATATAAATAAATATATATACCTACATGTATAAATATAAGTTTAACTATATGTATAACTATATGTATAACCACATATAACTATATTTAATATTACATGTATAACAACATACAACATTATGTTTAATTAATGTGTTAACTATATATAAATATTTTTAAAACTAAATAAAACTTTATATAATTAAATATAACTATATATTTAACTATTTATACATATATGTATACATATATGCAAATCTATATACTTGTTTAAAAATTTTTATATATTTATGTATAACTAAATATATCTACTCATATGAATATATATATATATAACTAAATGTTTAACGATATATAATTTTTTATAACTATATATATTATATGTATAATAACAAATAACTATACATAATTTTATATTATTAATGTATAATCTATATTTTAATATATAATTAACAACATAATTTAATATACATTTTTATATATTAGTATAAAAATGTATTTTAGTATATACATACCTATACATAACTATATGTATAAATATATGGAATTAATTGAACAAATATATATACATACATGTATAAATATAAGTTTAACTATACGTGTAACTATATGTATAATCACATGTAACTATATTTATAATTACATGTATAATAACATACAACATCATATTTAATTATATGTGTATAACTATATATAAATATTAGTAAAACTAAATAAAACTTTATATAATTAAATATAACTATGTTTTTAACTGTTTATACATATATGTATACATATTTGTAAATCTATATATTAGTTTATAACATTGTATATATTTATGTATAACTAAATTTAACTACTGGTATGAATATATATATATATATAACTAATTGTTTAATGATATATAATTTTTTATAACTATATATATTATATGTATACTAACATATAACTATAAATAATTCTATCTTACTATATATATAACTATAAAAACTTTATACATAACTATATTTAAATATATAATTAACAATATTTATTTAATATACATTTTTATATATTAGTATGATATATATATTTTAGTATATCCATACCTATACATAACTATATGTATAAATATATGAAATTATATGAAAAAATATATATACATACATGTATAAATATAAGTTTAACTATACATGTAACTATATGTATAACTACATGTAACAATATTTATAATTATATGTATAAAAACATACAACACAATGTTTAACTATATGTGTATAACTATATATATATATATATATTCTTATAACTATACAAAACTTTATATAAATAAATATAACTTTATTTTAATTATGTAAACATATATGTAAATCTATATAATTGTTTATAATTTTGTATACATTTATTTATATTTACTTATAACTACTTGTATGCATATATCTATATATAATTATATGTTTAACTATATATAACTATTTATAACTACATTTACTATTTGTATCCTAACATTTAATTATATATGGAGTAATATTAATATGTTGAATTAATTTGAAATTAAATTGCAAAAGATATAATATCAACAATATGTAAGCACGTATCATGAGAGTATCCGTTGATCAGGCTCATATATGGCATGATACAAATATGGGTCATACTCTTACCTAATCCTAGTCCTTGGGCCTTAGGCTCAAATATGAAGTTATGTATGATAAATGATGTAATATTTGACAGGTTTATATCAATGAAATTTTATTTTATTTTATATAATTTTTCATTCTAATGTTGCACTCTTTATGTGTATCACTTCTCTCCCTCACTAATTCTTCCTGGCACTCTATTCTTCTTTTTCTTTATGTGTCACACACTCTCTCTTGTTATTTTCTTTCTCGCTCTCCTTTCTTGCTTGTTCTCTCTCCCTCTTTCTCCCACTTTCTTTCTCTTCCCCTCTCTCTCCCTCCTCCTCTCTCTCCTTCACACTCTCTCTTCCCCCCATCTCCCCATTTCTCTACCCCCCCTCTTTCTCTCTCCCTCTCCTCCTTCAAACATTAAATATCTCTTTTTGCTTTCATTTCTTGTGCATTATCGCATTTTGCACCCTTTATCTAGTATAACTGATATCTATTAATCTTAATCGTGCTAAATTTACTTTATCTATTAATGTATATTCTGCTAATGCATTCCCTCTATATTCATGATATTAAATTTTTAAATATTCACCTGTAAGTAATTTTATTTAATTATTTGTATATTTTGAAGTAATCAAATATATTATTCAAAATAATGATTGGGCATTATTTTTTTTGTAAATAAAATAGGGCAAAATGAGCTCAAATCATTAGTGGATGTACAAAAAGGTTATTAATGGATTTTTGAATATAGATTTTTTGACTAGGCTTGAAACTTTGATCAATTTTGCATGTAGTCATATGAGGTTGATGGATGGAGAAAAAATTAAGTGTCTGTGTTATCATCACAAGTGTCAGAATATCCCTTTTCGTGATGCAAACACTATAAGATATCATTTAGCTAAATATGGCTTTGTGCTAAATTATTTTGTTTGGATTTCTCATGGGGAAAGTACAATGGCTCTGAATATTGAACAAAAAGTTTCAGTGAAATTTTCAGGAACGTAGCGATTTTATCTTATCAGAATTTTTTTCTATTTAATGGCATGGAATGATCATGTTTTATATTTCAATGCGAATTGTTAGAAAATTTATTGGAAGTAATTAAATGGTGAAAAGTTCCAGTATTTCCTTAGAAATTATTAGTGTAGGACGAATTGGATTTGGATTGTTATAATTATGTCTGAAACATGAGTTAAATTGGAAATGACTTAATTACTTTTTATGTGCACGGGAACATTCCATATACATAGGTGGGTGCATGATATATATATATATAAAGGAATATGGATGGTATTTAGCGAACTCGATTTTGGACAACGTCGAGACTGAGTTGCACATGATTTTATTTGGTATATGGTTATTATGGGTTGCGAACTCAAATTGGGACAATGTTCAGCATAGTTACAGTGGTGTTTATTTCTCGGAGTAAATCTAAGAAATTCATATTTTATTCGGATAAATGTCTAATATGTTTTTCGGAGGAGGTCCATATTTTTCAAAATAATTCCAAGAAAATAAATATTTTTATAGATATATATACATATATACATATGCATATCTAGAGATATAATATATCACACTTAGCTTCAGCATATTTGAGGCAGTCATTGAGACTCAGGAATATGAGCATATAAATATTTTATCCATAATTGCATTCATATAAATAGTGTACTTGAATGGGTATTGATGTATATTCATGACATTTTACGTGCACTTAAGTTGGGAGTAACTCTGAAAAAGTTAACCCAACTAAGCTTTGCTCACTTCGTTATGGGACCCCTTTTTAGGTACGGGTCCATGACAGATGACAGATCCACATACGGAATCACACATGTGAAGGAAAGCTGGTTGTGGCTTAAATAATATGTTGTGTGTTTTCTTTCTTCCGTTGAGCAAATAAAATGTAAAAGGAAAAAAATGTATTGTACATTTGAGAAATTTTTATTTTATTGCACATTGTTTTGTGTGATGGAATGAATTGGACCCCCGGGGAAATGAGGTGTCACAGCTTGGTATCAGAGGCAATCATGAGTTGCTCCAAACCTTGAGAGAACATAAGTTGTATGCCAAGTTTGGTAAATGTGACTTTTGGTTGACAGAAGTAAACTTTTTGGGACATGTAGTGTCAGCTACAAGTGTCTCTCAGTGGACCCTGAAAAAGTTAGGGCAGTAATGAGTTGGGAGAGGCAAAATTTATTTTTTGAAATAGGTAATTTTTGGGATTGGTTGGGTATTACAGAAGGTTTATTGAGAATTTTTCATGGTTGGCTACTCCAATGACTAGATTGACCATGAAAGAAGTCAAGTATGAATGGACTGATTCATGTGAAGCGGCATTCTAGGAATAAAAAAGGAAGCTTACTTTCTGCCTATTTTGATAATTCCGGATAGGGGGCAGAAATATATAGTGTATTGTGATTCCTCGAAAGATGGATGGGGATGTGTGCTGATGCAATCTGGGAGAGTGGTAGCTTATGGTTCAAGACAGTTAAAGAATCATGAGAGAAATTATCCCACACATGATATAGAATTGGCGGCTATAATCTTTGCTTTAAAAATATGGTGCCGCTATTTGTATGGAGAGCAATTTGAGGTATATTTAGATCATAAAAGTCTGAAATATATTTTTACACAAAAAGATCTAAACATGAGACGATGTCGATGGATGGAGTATCTGGAAGATTATGATTTTACATCGCATTACCATCCAGGTAAGGCAAATGTGGTGGCTGATGCACTTAGTCAAAAGTCACAAGGTGTACTAGCTACTATATCTTCGTGGGAATGAGATATGCTCGAAACTATGGGATGATTCAGCTTACAATATAGCAGTCAAATCTGGGTGTTATCGGATGTTTAGTAGATATACCTTCGCCATTAAATAAGGCAATTGAGATGCAGAAACAAGATGCAGAAATATTATCTATAAAGAACCGAGTAGAGACTGGTATGTGTGATGAAGGTTGGGATATTCATATGGATGGTGGTCTTTGATTTAGAGGATGGATTGTGGTTTCCCAGATAGTGGAATTAAGAGAGGAGATTCTTAAAGAATTTCACTATTCTCGTTTTACAGTACATCTAGGTGGCACAAAAATGTATAATGATATTCGTCTCCAATATTACTGGAATGAGATGAAGAGACATATTGGAAAATTTGTTCGATGATGCCTCACGTGTCAGTAGATAAAGGCTGAGCATTAGAGGCTAGTAGGATTACTCCAACCTTTGGAGGTAGCATAATGGAAATGGAAACATATCACATTGGATTTTGTGACTCACTTGCCATGGAAATCACGAAAACATAATGCTGTATGGGTAATTGTGGACCGGCTTACAAAGTCTGCACATTTTCTAGCAATGCGAATGACCTTCACATGTGAGGAATTGTGTAGGTTATACATATGAGAAATTGTCCGATTACATGGAGTGGCAGTATCTATTGCATCGGACAGAGATCCATGATTTATGGCTCATTTTTGGAAGAGTTTTCAGAAAGTAATGGGAACACAGTTGATAATGAGCACTACTTTCCATCCACAAACTTACGGTCAGTCAGAAAGAACCATACAAGTTTTGAAAGATATGTTGTGAGCATGTTGTCTAGATTTCAAAGGTAGCTAAAAAAAATATCTGCCTTTGGTCGAGTTTTCCTATAACAATAGTTATCAGGCCAGTATCTAAATGGCACCATATGAAGCATTGTATGGAAGGCCATGTCGATCTTCAGTTTATTGGGTTGAGGTGGGAGACCGATCCATCACGGGTCCATATGTGATTAGAGATACATCAGAAAAAGTAGGTTTGATACGACATCTTCTTACAGCATAAAGTCGACAAAAAAGTTATGTTGATAAACGAAGATGATTTCTAGAATTTGAAGCGGGAGATAATATTTTCTTGAAAGTGATGCCAAAAATGGGAGTAATCAAATTTGGCAAGCATGGAAAGTTATCACCACGATATATTGGGCCTTTCGAAATACTCGAGAAGGTTGGGTTGGTTTCTTATCGATTGACATTACTGCCACATTTATCTAGAGTCCACGAGATATTTCACGTCTCTATATTTAGAAAATATATTCATGATCCAACTCATGTAATAGATTGGGGCGAACTAGTTATTGACACAGATGGAACATTTAAAGAAATGCCACTATGAATCATTGATAGTCGAGATCAAGTTTTAAGACACAAAACTATGAGACTAGTAAAAGTAATATGGCAACATTAAGGAATAGAAGAAGGAACCTGGGAATGCGAAGACACGATGCATGTTGCTTATCCTTTTTTATTTGAAAATTAAGGTATGTATTTGAGTAATTTAAAAAAATTATTTAGCAATTTAAAAAAATTATTTAGCTTTACAATATGTTTATAAGTGTAAAGGTGTAATTGTGGGAATTTCGGGATGAAATTCTTTAAGGAAGAGCGAATGTGAAATCCCGAAAAAAAAGATAAATAACTAACATAATTTGATTTCTTGAAAAAATGGTAAATTGGTAATTTTGCAATTAGATAAAATAACCTGAAAATTTTAGGGCTGTATTGATAAAATGGATGTCGTTATTGAATTCATCTTGGAAAATATAGCTATGGTGTCAAATTTTGTTAAATTCTGAGAAAGTCAGAATTTAGTTATATTTGTATTTATTTTATAATTATTAGAATATTTATGAAAAAAAAAAAATTTCTTGTAACCGAAATACCATGCCGTGTCATCCGCTCATGATAGTGCCTACGCGGGAGGTCCTTCGGCTGTACAGGTGTTAAAAAAATTAATTATATTATTACTTAATAATAATAAATGAATAAATATATTTAAAAAAAAGAAAAACGTCAGGAATCCAAAAAAATAGGAGAAGCTGGAAAAAATTCGGCACCGGAGGGAGAGAGAGACAGTATAGAGAAAAAGTAATCCGTTAACTTTCAATCAATCATAATGGATTATTTTGGAAGTAGAATAAAGTAGTCTAAGAACTAAAGTTACTTTACAAGACGAGATCTTCACACTGATATTAAATTTAAAAAGTTTCGGTGAAATTTTCTGGAAGGTAGTAGTTTTCTCTTATCATAATTTCTTTCTATTTAATGGCCTGAAATGATCATGTTTTATATTTCAAGTCAAATTATTGGAAAAATTATTAGAAATAATTAATTGGTGAAAAGTTTCGGTATTTCGTTAGAAATTGTTAGTGCATGACGAATTAGATTTGCATTGTTATAATTGTGTCTGAAACATGGGTTAAATTGGAAATGACATAATTACTTTTCATATGCACGGGAACATTCCATATACATGGGTGAGTGCATGATATATATATATATATATAGTGAATATGGATGGTATTTAGTGAACTCGAATTGGGACAACATCTTGACTAAGTTGCACGTGATTTTACTTGGTATATGGTTATTATGGATTGTGAAATCGAATTGGGACAACGTCCAACAAAGTTACAGTGGTGTTTATTTCTCGGAGTAAATCCAAGAAAATCATATTTTATTTGGATAAATGACCAATATGTTTTTCGGAGGAGATCCATATTTTTCAAAATAATTACAAACAAATAAATATTTTTATAGATATATATACATATGCATATCCAGAGATATAATATATCACACTTGGCTTCGGCATGTGTAAGGGAGTCATTGAGACTCAAGAATATGGGCATATAAACATTTCATCCATAATTGTATTCATATAAATAGTGTACTAGAATGGGTGTTGATGTATATTCATGACATTTTACGTGCACTTAGGTAGGGAGTAACTCTGAAAAAGTTAACCCTACTAAGCTTTGCTCACTTCGCTGTGGGACTCCTTTTCAGGTATGGGTCCAGGACAGATGACATATACACATACGAGATCGCACATGTGAAGGAAAGCCGGTTGTGGCTTAAATAATATGTTGTGTGTTTTCTTTCTTCCGTTGAGCAAATAAAATGTAAAAGGAAAAAAAATGTATTGTACATTTGAGAAATTTTTATTTTATTGCACATTGTATTGTGTGATGGAATGAATGAGACACCCAGGGCAATGGGGTGTCACATCTATCTATTTATCTGTCTGTCTATCTCTCTAACTATCTATATATGTATATATATATATATATATATATATATATATGTCTATCTATCTATCTATATATCTATCTATCTATCTATCTATCTATCTATCTGTATATCTATTTATTTGTCTATTGATCTATCTATCTAATTATGTATCTAACTATCTATCGATCTCTCTTTCTATCTATATATAAATCTTTCTATATGTCAATATATTTGTCTATCTATTTGTCTATCTATCTGTCAATCAATCTTTATATATATTTATCTATCTATTTAACTAACTATCTATCTATCTATTATTCTATCTATTTGTCTATCAATAAAAATATCTATCTGTCTGTCTGTCTATCTATCTATCTATATTTTAGTCTATTTATTTGTCAATCAATCAATCTTTCTGTTAATTTAACTATCAATCTTTTTGTCTATATATTTGTATATAGATTTGACTATGTATCTATCTATCCATTTAAATGTATATCTATATGTCTAATCATCATTCTATCATTTTGTCTATCTATCTGTCTAATTATCTATCTTTATATCTATCTATCTTCTTATATATCTATTTGTCTATCTATCTATCTATCTATTTATCTAACTATCTATCTATCATTCTATATATATATATGTAACTTTTTATCTATCTATCTATCTATTAATGTATCTATCTTTCTATCTATCTTTTTATCTATCTTTGATTATTTTTATCATTCTATCTATCTATCTGTCTATCTATATTTATGTCTATTTATTTGTCTATCTATTTGTTTATCTATTTTTTTATCTATCTATATATCTATCTATCTATTAATATTTCTTTTTATTTGTCTATATATCAATATGTCTATTTATTTGTGTATCTATCTGTCAACCTATAAGTTTATATATCTAACTATCTAACTATCTATCTTTCAATCTATCTTTTTAACTATCTATCTTTCTATCAAACTATTTGGCTATCTATCTATCTACCTGTCTGACAATCTATATATGTATCTATCATTCTATCTTTTTATGTATATATCTATCTATCTTTCAACATATATATAACTCTATATGTCTATCTAACTAACTATTTATCTATATATCTATTTGTATAACTATCTGTTTAACTAAATAACTATCTATCTAACTAACTATCTATCTCTTTATATGTATGACTATATATCTTTCTTTCTCTCTATTTTCTTTCTATCTTTATATATATATATATATATATATATATATATATATATCTATGTGTCTATCTATCTATCTATCTATCTTCGTATCTATCTTTTTATCTATCTATCTGTTTGTTTATCTATTTGTCTATCTATCTTTTTATCATTCTTTCTATATATATATATATATATATATATATATATCTATTAATCTATCTTTTTAACTATCTGTCTAAATGTGTATCTATCTATCTATCTATCTATTTATATAACTTTTTGTTTATATCTTTATCGATCTATCTTTATATCTAACTATTTATTTGTGAATCTATCTGTCTATCTAGTTGTCAATCTATCGATTTATATTTTTATCTATCTATCTATCTATTTATCTATCTTTCTGCCAATCTAACTATCTATCAATCTATTTGTCTATCTATATGTCTATTTTCTATGTATCTATCTATCTATCCCTCTATCTATTTATCTACCTAATAATCTATCAATCTATCTGCCTAGATATCTATCTCTCTATATATTTTTCTATCTAGTATCTATCTATCTACAATCTACCTATCAATATATATATATATATATATATATATATATATATATATATATATCTGTTTATCAATCAATCTATCTATCTGTCTAATAATCTGTCTATCAATCTATCTATAAAATGTTTATCAATCAATCTATCTATCTATAAAATGTTTATCAATCAATCAATCTACCTATCTATCAATCTATCTATCTATATGTGTATCAAACAATAAATTAATCTGTCTATCTATCTATTTATCAATCATTCAATCAATCAATCAATCTACCTATCTATCCATCTTTCTATTTGTCTATCTGTCTGTCTGTCTATCTATTTGTCTATCTACCTATCTATATGTATATCTATTTGTCTTTTCTATATAACTCTTAATCTATTCGTTTGTTTGTTTTTGTATCTATTTTTCTATCAAACTATTTATATTTCTATCTTTCTATCAATCTCTATATCCTTCTATGTATCAATATATCTTTGTGTCAATCTATCTATCTATCTATTTATCTATATGTTTATCTATCTATCTATCTATCTATATAACTATTTATTAATCTTTTTATCTATGTGTATATATATATATATATATATCAATCTTTCTATCAATCTCTCTATCAATTTGTGTATAAATCTAATAATTAATCAATCAATCAATCTGCCTATTTATTTGTCTACTATTCTGTCTATCTATTTATCTGTCTAATAATTTTCCTATCAATATACCCATCTATCTATCTATTTGTATATATATTTCTTTTATCATTTTTGTTTATCAATTTGTCTATCTATTTTTCTATCTATCTATTTATTTTTCTATCTATATGCCTATTTATATATATATTTGTCTGTCTATATGCCTGTATGTCTATCTATTTGTGCATTTATCATTCTATCTATATGTATATCTTTCTATCTATCTATTTATCTGTCTATTTATCTTTATATCTTTCTGTCTATCTATTTGATTTCTATCTATGCATATATATATATATATATATATATATATATATATATATATATATATATATATATATATATATATATATCTATCTATCTATCTATCTTTCTATCTATTTGTTTATATATCTATTTATCTATCTGTGTTTCTATCTATCTATATATCTATCTATCTAACTTTCTATCTATATGTCTATCTCGATATCAATCTATCTATCAAACTATATGTCTATCTATCTATCTATCTATTTATCTATATATATACATGTGTATATATATATATATATAGATATGTCTACCTACCTATCTGCCTACCTATCATTTTATCTTTTTATCTATCTATCTACCTACCTATCAATATATCTATTTGTCTATCTATCTATCTATCTATCTATATCTTTAGCTGTTTGTATATTAATCTATCTATCTCTCTATATTTATTCTATAAATATATATATATTAATATGTCTATATATATGTTTACCTATATATCTATCATTTTTATTAACTATCTATCTATTAATTTGTCTATCTATCTATCTATCGGTGTGTCTATCTATCTTTCTATCTATCTATCTATCTCTCTATCTTTCTTTCTTATCTTTCTTTTTATCTATTATTATATCTATCTATCTATCTATCTATTCATCAATCGATATGTCTGTCTTTCTGTATATTTAATTATCTTTCTAATTTTCAATATTTCTTTTTATCTATCTATCTATCTATCTATCAATAAATCTATATGTCTGTCTATATCTATATCAATTGTCTATATATATGTATATTTATATATTTTTCTATCTATATATCTATATGTTTGTCTATCTGTCTGTCTATCTATATTTCTACTATCTAACTATCTATCTTTCTTTATTTCTTTCTGTCTAATTATCTACATTATAATCTTTAGATCTATTTGCCTAATTATCTATCTCAGTTATTTTTCGATTTGTAATTCTCTATTTACAATCTGTCAATCAATCAATCAATCTTTCTATTATCTATCTATCAGTCTTTCAATCAATATGTCTATCAATTTGTCAATCAATTTTTTTAATATGTCAATCAATCAATCTATATATCTATTTATCTGTATATCTATCTGTAAATCAATCAATCTTTGTATATGTTTATCTATCTATCTATCTATCTATCTTATTATCTATCAATCTATCTATCTGTACATCTTTCTATCTCTCTAATTGTCTCTCTATTTATTTGTTGCCTACCTTTCTATATGTATATCAATTTGTCATTCTATCTAACTCTTAGTTTGTTTGCTTGTTTGTTTTTCTTTTAGACTATCTATATATCTAACTATATATCTAACTAACTAACTAACTATATATATATATATATATATATATATATCTAAAGGATCTATCTATCTATTTGTTTTTCTATCTATCAATTTGTCCTTCCTTCTATGTAACTATCAATCTATGTGTCAATCAATCAATCTATCTATCTATTATTCTATCAGTCTATCTTTATAATTATCTATCTATCTATCAGTCTATCTATATTTCTATCAATCTATCTATCTATTTTTCTATCAATTTATTAATCAATAAATCTATCTATCTATTTGTTTCATTT
>JAREIK010003647.1:90651-91747 GCA_029783825.1 Sapria himalayana | reverse complement strand
CTATTTATCTATGTATCTTTCTATTATCTTTTTGTCTGTTTATCTATATATCTATACTCATCTTCTGTCAATCAACAATCTATCTATCACTACTAAAAAATATGATAATACCAACTAAAATACCGACCGAAAATGACAAGGTAGTGACCAAAAAAGTGTATCGGAAAAAAAATTCTACTACAAAATTTGTGACCAAAGACCGACATAATTACCGACCAAATATTTTTGGTTAGAAATCAGTCTACAGAGTGGTTATTGAATATATTATGACCATTTAAGAACCTATTACTATAATTGGTCGGTACCATTTTTTTAAATTATTATTATCTTCGTACTTACCAACTATTTACGACCAAATATATAGGTTGGTATTACGACCAAATCATGCCAATTTAAAGATCCAAAGAGGAGCATTGGAAAAAATTCTCCAACCAAATTCCCAACCACCTATCGACAAATATATTTGGTCAGGATATGGTCTGTAAATTAGGAGGGAAATAGCAAAAAATATTCCCGAAAGAGTACCGACGATTTAACAACGTAAAATATAACCATTAAAAATGATCAGTACAATGGTCATCCAATATATTTATAAGGTCATAATTATAGACTAAACTACTTAAAAATTTAGGTCGGTAATTACAACCTTTCATTACTGAATACCCACCATAACTCTTGACCAAATGTTATGGTCAGAAAATTGATTTGTAAATTAGGATAGAAATAGCTAATAGAAATTATTGACTAATTACCGACCATTTAACGATCAAAAACATATTAACATTAAAATTGGTCGGTAAAGTGGACTTCCAAATCCATATAGATTTTTTATCACCAATCATTTACCGCGATCATATTTTGGTCCAGTTATTTTATTGTTTTAATTTTTTGATTTGAAAATTATTTGCTAAGCCATTTAACCCTAAAACAACAAAACTCCATCGGTTTTTCCGAATAAAAGCTGACTTTAAGCACGAAAACACAAAAATTTTAATCTTGCTTCTATATCCAAGTAAGTTTCTTTTTGTCTTCTCCTTCAAATTGCTTATACCACTCTTTGTCTCTCTAAATTATATATAGATATTCAGAATTTCAT
>JAREIK010003647.1:53151-85651 GCA_029783825.1 Sapria himalayana | reverse complement strand
TATTTGTCTATCTATTTATCTATCTATCTATCTATCTATTTGTCTATCTAAATGTCAATTATCTATCTATCTAAGTCTCATTATCTATCTATCAATCTATCTGTCTATCTAACCAACTATCTATTTGTCTATCTATCTGTCTAGCTACCTATCTATTTAGCTATCAATATATCTATCTATCATTCTTTTTATCTATTTGTCTATCTATCTATTAGTCTATCTATCTAATTTTCCATCTATCTATTTATTTATCTATATGTCTATCTATCTATCAATCAATCAATCATCTATCTTTCTAACTATCAATATAAATTTAAATTTTATTATCAATATGTGTATCAATCTATACCAATCTATCTATCAATATAATTATCAATGTTTATCAATCTGTCTATTAATCTTACTATATGTCGATCTATCTATCTATATGTCTATCTATTAGTCTATCTATTTTCTATTCATCTATCTATCCACCTTTTTATCATTTAATTTATCTCTCAATCAATCAATCTATATATTTATCAATCTATCTATATATGCATCTATCAATATGTGTTATTATCATCTATCTATTAATCTATTTAAATATCTACGAATCTCTATCTATCATTCTAACTATTTGTCTATCTATTTGTTTATCAATCCATCTATCAACATTTCTTTTAATCAATCTACCAATATGTCTACCAATATTTCTATCTATTTGTTAATCAAAGTGATTATCTATCCGTATATCTATCTATTTATCTATATGCATATTAATATGTCTACATGTCTATCAATCTTTCTATCAATCTATCTATTAATCTATTTATCAATATATCTATCTATCTATCAATTTATCAAACAATCTATCTATCTATCTATATGTAAATTTATCTATCATTTTATCTTTATATTTGTCTATCTATCTATGTTTCTATCTATCTGTGTATCTATTTATCTATTGGTTTTTTGATCTATCTATCTATATGTCTATCTATATGTCTATCTATCTATCTATCTATCCATCTTTCTATCTATCTGACTATCTTTTTGGCTTTTTATCTATTTATATGTATGTCTATCTATCTATATATCTGTATGTTTATATGTTTGTCTATCTATTTGTCTATTTGTATGTCACTCTATCTCTGTTTGTCAATCTATTTGTCTCTTTATCTATTTGTGTATATGTCTGTCTATCTATATGTCTATCTATTTATCTATCTATTTTTCAATCATCAATCTATTTATCTATATAAGTATATATCTATCTATCTATCTTTCTTTCTTTTTTTTAATGGTTTGTTTTATTATTATGCTTTCTCTTTTGGCAGAGGAATACCATTTGTACAGACTAATACTACCCTTTTGCCTTTTACACCCTTTCTCAAAAATAAGAGATAAAGCCTAGCTCTATATATTTATACTTTTGATTCTCTTCATTTAACTATGTATTATGAAGAATGCTTGCTAGTTTTGATGCACTTTTTTGGACTTTTTTGCTCAAACTATGTTTGTGATCTTTTTCTAGCTTTCATAACTTTATTTGGCTCTTTAACTTTGCTTTTTCAACATCACCTGTCACTGCTCCATAAACCTTGGCTTTTTGTTGACCCTTCACCCCCTTGATGCCTTACTGAGTTTCCCTACTTGCCAGGTCTCCTTGGTTATTAGAGGTGTATATTCAGACTCTTACTTTATTTGCAGGATTAACACCCCAAAACAACCAATACCATGCATAATTACAGCTATTATTCTCTTATCACTATGTGAACCTATTGAAGCTTCACTCCGTGTCCCGTCTGATGGCTTTGCTGTATGAAGACTACCCTTACAAACTCATTCAGGTGCATATACTGCCATATACAGACTCTGGCTTTAACATTATTACTAACAAGTTATAGACTCTATTTTCTAGTTCATTACACTTCAAATTCAAAAAAATTACAAGTAATACTTAGGCAAGATACGTAAGCTGTCATCAATACTCAAGTCCCCTTTTGGTATATTCCTTGAAAGTTTTTCCTGCAAAAATAACAACCCAATACAGCCAGTATAATATAAATTATATTATTGCATCTATACCCTTACCAACTTGTGTCTGCTTCTCTGTTGTGGTTTCTTTCAGGAGACCTTCTATAGTCATCCTGCCCAATGCCCCCTTTTTTATGTTTCTCATTCTTCAGGCTGGCCATTTTCCCCCATCAGGACTAGGGAGAATTTCAATTATTCCTTGCCACCGCCTACATTTGTCTTTATAAACTATAATAGAGTGCAATAAAGAGGAACAAAAAGCATATACCAAAGCAAGAATTATTCAACTAAATTTTCTTTAAATTTTTTTATTCTTTTATTTTGAATTCTAATATAAGAAAATCATATTTTGTCAAGTCTTATCAATCCTTTATACTTATCTCGAATGCTATTCTCATCGAATTCCTGAAAACCTTTCCACATACCTTCCTCTGCTAATTTGTCTGCAAGCGCATTAGCTTCCCTAAATATGTGAATAAATTCCCCTTTGAGCTCAATTACTAATTCTTTTATCTTATTAATATCTTCATCTAACCTCTATAGCTCTATTTTGTCTTTCACTAGGTCTACTAAAAGGCTCGAGTCTACCTGTATTTGAATTTTGCTGAACCCATTTTCTTTGCAAATTTGAAGACCCTTATATAGGGCCATTATTTCTGAGTGCAAGACTGAAGAGGCTATTCCTCGCATTGTAAATGCCTTAATTATGCTACCTTCCTCATTTCTTATTACTCCTCCACATCCTGCCATTCCCATGTCTCTTTTAAAGCTTCCATCTGTATACAAGATAAGATAATCTTTTAGAGACTTTCTCCACTTAATAATTTTAATAGCTGGTGGATTTCTAAGACTTGTTGAAAGGCCCCATGACTTTTTTTTCATCAATGTCCTTGTTTTTTAGTTTTATCGGGTTGCATGCTATTATGAATGCACTTTCTCTTTTAATCTCTTCTAAGATGTTCTCATATCTCATCGGGATATTCTCAAAATGACTTTAATTTCTAGATTTCCATATGCACCATATTGTAATATGAGGGATATATTGTCTGAGCCATTTGAGAATTTTATTATTGGTGAGCTTTTGATCCAAGCTTTCTAATCTATCAATAAGATTTCCTACTTCTGTTTTAATTTCTTCTTCTGTTTCTAGTCTGCCCCACAATTTATTAGCTATTGTTCCTGTAGAAAATAAGTGCTCAATACTTTCTATCTCTTTTTTACAACATTCACATCTAGAGGCTAGCCTTATTCCCTTTCTTAATATATTCTCATCAACCGGTATGACTTTCGCATGAAGTTTCCACACAAATAAATTAATTTTCTGTGGGATCTTTTTTAACCATAATCTTTCGTAAATATCCTGCGATTGCCTTTTTCTTCTTACTAAATTTTTTGTGCTCTTTAATGTGAAAATTCCTTGGGCATTAAGCTTCCATTTCCATCCTTTACTTGTCAGAATCGCATGATTTTCTACTATATTTTTCTGTTTATTCATTAATTTCCAACTTTTTGATGCCTTTCTAAAGTTAACCGGCTCATCCACGAGCCAATATCTAGCTTTTATATATGCAGCCCAAAGACTTCCATTTTCTTTTACTCTCCACCAGTTCTTGCAAGCCCACGCTTTGGTTATATCTTCTAGTGTGGAGAATCCTAATCTAGCTTCTTCCTTAGGGTAACATAAATCTTGCCATTTTTTCCAGTGAAGCTTGTTTTTTCCTTCTTTTTTCCCCCATAAAAAATTTGCAATTTCTCTTTCTATTTTTTTAACTATGCTTTTTGGTGGCTGCGTCGACATTAAAAAATGTGTTAGAGAACTTTGAAGTACATGTGTTATAAGTGTAATTCTTCCTGCCATACTTAACAGATTCACCTTCCAACCCACGATTTTATTTTAAATTTTCTCCACTAAGAATGATAAGTATGCCTCCTTCACCCTTCCTTCATAAATTGGGCATCTTAGGTACCTAAGAGCACCCTTTGCTTGCATGTAATTCTACTAATCCTTTGAGAGGTAATTTCTGATGTATTTTTGGACGTAAGAAATTGACATTTATTCTTATTCAATGCTTGTCCTGTTTCTTCCTCCAAAGACTACAAAAATACCATCATATTTTTCAATGATTTACTACTAGCATTTGTGAAGATGATAATATCATCCGCATATGCCAGACAATTCACAGGAGGAGTGTGCCTAGGCTGCTTGAAAGCACCAATTTTACCCCTTCTCATTTCCTCTTTTAAGCTAACTATAAATAGTTCTAAATATATATTAAATAAAGCAAGGGAGAGAGGGTCTCCCTGCCTGAGTCCTCTTGTTGGTTTAAATTCACCACCTACCTGTCCATTTACTAGAAGTTTTACCCATGCACTTGAGACACACCTATACATCAAATCTATCTAGTATTCTGAGAAACCCAACTTTCTCATGAGATAACATAAAACATCTCATTCTACTCTATCAAAAGCTTTAGCCAAATCTAATTTCAGAATAACATTTCCTCCTCTCACTTTTGTTCCTATTTCTCTCATCATTTCTGATGCTAAGTTTATATTTTCCACCATCAATATGTTTTTTACAAAACCTACCTGCTCAGGCTAGATAGCATTAGGGTGAATATTGCTTTTTCTATTCTGTAATATTTTAGTTAAAATTTTAAAGACAGAGTTACATAGACTAATTGGTCTATAATCCTCCTCCCTCTGCGGGATATCTTTCTTAAGTATCAATACAATGAAGGAAATAGCCCAAGATTTTGGAATTTCAGCACCTACAAAGATCCATCCAATGGCTGCAAGTAGATCAGTTTTAATGATATCCTAGCTTCATTGAAAAAAACCATTATTCCAGCCATTCGGACCTGCAACACTATCTTTGTCTGCACTGAATACTACTTCTTTAAGCTCTTCTTCCTTCAGAGGTTCACCTAATAGATCATTCTCCTTTTCTGAGACTCTTTTTACAATGTTTCCAATTAACTTATTTTTTCTAATCATGCCTTGTTTGCATAAGATATTTTTGAAGTGATTATGTAATATATTTTTTAACTCCTCCTCCTTTTCTATCCAATCCCCATTTGTTGACCTCAACCCTTTTATTTTACTTTTTTGAATTTTAATTTTTGCCATTGCATTAAAAAATATTATATTTTTATCTCCGTCTTTTAACCACTTAACTTTCGCCCTCTGCTTCTAGAAGACTTCATCCATGTGCATTTTGAGTCTCAATTCTACTTTAGCTTTACTAAGTTGTATTCTATCCTCTTGACTAGAAGTTTGTTCATATTTTATTTCTAAATTTTCCACTTCATGTTAAGCTTCCTGAATTTTTTTATTTAAGTTACCAAATACTTCCTTATTCCATTTGTTCAAAGTCCATATTAAGCTACGTAGTTTTTTAGCTAAAATTTGTATCGGGTTCCCCAAGAATGAACTCTTCCATGTTTCCCTTACTACTTTATCATATTCCTTATGTAATCCCCACATATTTTGAAAGACGAAGCCTTTATGACTACTCTTGCTTTCTTGGAAGGATAACAAAAGTGGACTATAATCTGAGCAGGTTCTATTTAAATATTTCACCTTTATTCCTCGCAACTTGTCCAGCCATTGCGAGTTAAACAGAACTCTATCTAGCCTGGACCAAATTACCACTCTCGTTCTCCAGTTATTACACCATGTGTAATTCGATCCTAAGAAGTGTGTTTCCAACATATTCGCTCTAGCAATAGCCTCATTAAACTGGGCTATCGCTGTCTTATCCAGCTGTCTTCCACCTCTTTTCTCGTTGATGTTTCTAATCGCATTAAAATCTCCTCTGATGATCCACGGGGAGTTTCTTGCGGCTAAACTCCCCATCTCCTTCCATAGGGATTTTCTTTCCTCCTTCATACTCTTTGCATAGACTACCGAGAAAATTACTGTTGGCTGTTTTTGAAAATTGAAATTAATTATTTGCTCATCTTCCACAACTACCTCTAAATCGACATTCTTTCTTCGCATAACCCATAACTTACTTTTACTATTTGAGAATGCCTTATCTAAGCCGATCTTCTCTTTGTATTTCTCTAATTGATTTCTATCCACCATTGGTTCAGCTAGAATGTTAATTTTTAAATTATGAATTTTAATTAATCTTTTAATTCTATTTTATCGTTGGAGCATTCGCCACTCCTCGTATATTCCAAAACAAGCTGTTAAATATATTTACGTATCCCTAGCTTGAGCTCTTGTAATACATTTGCTTTCATACTTCAAATTTTTATATATTTTTTTATTTCTATTGGACTTACTTGAGCTAGATGGCACTATTTCAAATTTCTTTAGTACGCTTATCTTTTCTAAGCTTCTTCCCATTTGCTTGATTTTTTCTATAGCTGATTGTTTATCTTGTAGGCTATCCTTGTGCGTTTCCTACTTTGAAGATATTAAATCCTCATAACAAAAATTATAATTCAGATTACCTTCCTCTTTTTTATTATTAATGCAAGGCCAACTTTTCACCTTCGACTCTTCTTCCGAAAGTAAATCATCCTCCTCCCAATTAATAGGCTTCAAATTCTCTTCTAAATGTGCTTCACCTCTAAATTCCATCCTCTTCTTTCTAAGATTTATCATATTTTCTTTTCCCCCTTTTTATTACCCCAACATCCCACTTCTCCTCTTCAAGCCACCTTCTAATCTCTTCTCTCTTCTTCCTTCCTAGGACTTTTCTCTGTCTCATCTCACCCCTCTTTTCGCTCATTTCTGCTTCCTCTTCACTATATTCTACCCCCCCCTTCTCCCTGCCTCTTTTCCACCTCCCCCCCACTCTGCTTACTTAACCTCTTTGCTTCCTATTTCTTAGGAATCTCCCTCCTCTATCCCCTATTCTAGGCTCTGTTTTTGTACCTCATCACACGTGTTCTCCCCTCTACTCCTTCTAACCCATACTTCTTTTTCCTTCCTATTTCCCATTCCCCATTTCCCCAACATGCAGTCATATTGCCCATACCCTAGTTTAAGACAACTTAGACAGTAGAATGGCATGGCCTCTGGGATAGTTTCCTGCCAGAAACCATTAGCAAGATTAGTGCCTATCCACACCCTCTACGGAGGGGGAGACTTGAGGTCAGTTTCCACGCATATTCTAGCCATGCTTGGCCTCGTCATCAAGGCCGTAGCTTCATCCAGTAGAAGCGGAGTACCCAAACAACAAGCAATTGAGGAGAGAGATTGCTTATTAAACATATGTATGGGGAGTTTGGGTAATGAAAACCATACCGGTGTGATAGAGGACTCCTACAATGGTGAAAATTCTGGCATCCACTTGAAGACTCGCATTGGATAGCCCACTATGCTCCATGTTCCTCTAAGCCAAACCCTGAGGAAGTCACCCTCTTCTCTGAATTGGAGGAACATGTGCTTACCATCGTAGTTAGCTATCTTGACCCTTTCGCGCAGCTTTAAGGAAGCAACAAAGTCATATATACCTTTGAAATCGGGTCTTAGGTGTGAGAATTTAGCAACAAGGGTGTGTTTGAATGGGGCAGCAAGCTTGTTCATCTCCTCATTTGAAAAAAATTATCACTGGGGTTCCTTTTTTCACGACAAGCTTTGGATATAGGACCACCGGTTCATTAATATTGTAGGAGAAAGACTTTTTGGTGAAGAGGGAACTAATTGGCTCCATTTTCAGCTTCAAATTGAGCTTGTTTTGCACAACAGAGAAGTTTTTTCGAGAAATCACGTCCGTATCCTTTCTTTCTATTTGTTTATCTATTTGTCTATCTATTTATATCTCTATATGTCTGTGTATCTATTTGTCTATCTATCAGTCTATCTATTAGTTTATATATCTGTCTATCAATCTATCTATTTGTCTATCTATGTGTCAATTTGTCTCACTATCTATCTATCTATCCATCCATCTATCTGTCTGTTTATCTATTTGTTATATATCTATCTATATGTTTATCTATTTATTTAATATTTTATATATATATATATTTATTTATTTATCTATCTATATATCTATCTATCTATTTGTCTATCAAACTGTCTATCTATCTTCTATCTTTGAATTAATTTATCTATCTATCTATATATCTATCTATCTATAGATTTATCTATGTATCTATCTATTTCTCATTTTATATATCTATCTATCTGTATGTTTGTCAATTTATCTATCTATTTATCTGGCTGTCTTTTTATCTATTTATCTATATGTCTAGCTATCAATTAGTCTATCAATTAGTCTATTTATATGCTAATCTATTTATCTATATTACTGTCTATCTATTTATCTATCTATCTATCTCTCTCTCTCTCTCTTTATTTTAGTTTATCTATTAGTCTGTCTATCTATCTATCTATCTATAAGACTATCTAACTATCTTTTTGTATGTATATCAATCTCTCTATCTATATGACTATCTATCTATCAATCTTTCTTTCTATATGTATATCTATCCATTTATCTATCTATCTATTAATCTCTCTATCAATTAATCTATCTATCTATTTATATATATGTCTATCATTTCTATATCTTTATCTATCTGTCTATTTATCTATTTGTCTATCTATCTATCTATCTCTCTATCTTTCTAACAAACTATCTATCTATCTTTTTAACTTTATATCTATAGGCCTATCAATTTGTCTATTGATCTATCTTTATATATTCATATCTATCAATCTATATTTGTATCTATCAATATATTAATTTGTCTATAAATTTGTCTATATATTTGGCTATCTATCAGTCAAACTATTTGTTTATCTATCTATCTATCTAAAAAACTATCTATCTATATATCTATCAATTTGGCTATCTATATTTTATTTATCTATCTATCTATTTGTAAAAACTATCTATGTATATATCTATCAATTTGGCTATCTATTGTTTTTCTATCTATCTATCTATTTGTCTATATATCTATATATCTATATATCAATCTATCTATTTATCTGTCTCTCTATATTTCAATCTATCTATCTATATTTCAATTTGTCTATCTATATTTCAATCTATCTATCTATTTTACTATCACTCTATTTATATATCAATCCATCTATTTATCTATCGATCTTTCTTTTTAACAAACTAACTATCTATCTTTTTAACTATATATCTATAAGTCTATCAATTTGTCTTTTGATTTGTCTTTATATATTTGTATCTATCAATCTATATTTGTATCTATCGATATATTAATTTGTCTATAAATTTATCTATATATTTGGCTATATATCAGTCAAAGTATTTGTTTATCTATCTATCTATATATCTATCAATTTGGCTATCTATTGTTTATTTATCTATGTATCTATTTGTAAAAACTATCTATCTATATATCTATCAATTTGGCAATCTATTATTTATCTATCTATCTATCTATCTATCTATTTGTCTTTATATCTATATATCTATATATCAAACTATCTATTTGTCCCTCTCTATCTTTCAATCTATCTATCTATATTTCAATCTATCTATCTATTTTACTATCTCTCTATCTATCTATCGATCCATCTATTTATCTATCTATCTTTCTTTCTAACAAACTATCTATCTATCTTTTTAACTATATATATATAAGCCTATCAATGTCTATTGATCTGTCTTTATATATTTGTATCTATCAATCTATATTTGTATATATCGATATATTAATTTGTCTATATATTTGGCTATCTATCAGTCAAACTATTTGTTTATCTATCTATCTATCTAAAAAACAATATATCTACATATCTATCAATTTGGCTATCTATTGTTTATTTATCTATCTATCTATTTGTAAAAACTATCTATCTATATATCTATCAATTTGGCTATCTATTGTTTTTCTATCTATCTATCTATTTGTCTATATATCTATATATCTATATATCAATCTATCTATTTGTCTGTCTCTCTATCTTTCAATCTATCTATATTTCTATCTGTCTATCTATATTTTAATTTATCTATCTATTTTTCTATCTCTCTATCTATCTATCTATCTATCAATCCATCTATTTATCTATCTATCTATTGATCCATCTATTTATCTATCTATCTATCGATCTATCTATTTATCTATCTTTCTATCTTTCTATTTGTCAATCTTTTTATCTATCTATTTATATGTCTGTCTAGCTATCTATTTAACTATCTAGATGACTATCTTTCTATCTATATATCTATATATCTATTAATCTATCTATCAATCTATCTATAATTTGTTTATAAATATGTCTATAAATCTTTCTATAAATTTGTCTATCAATCATTATTCTAACTACTAATATATATATATATATACATATTTGTATTAGTCTAACTACTATTAATCATTTTTCTATCTATCTATATATCTTTATTACTATCGATCTTTATATCTATTTGTCTATCTATCTATTTTTATAACTATCTCTCTATCGATTTGTTTATCATTATATCTATCTATCTTTCTATCTATCTAAATATCTCTCTACCTATCTGTCTATCTATCTATTTTTCTATCTTTCAGTATATCTTTCTATCTATATATAAATCTATCTATATATTTAAATATATATCTTTTTAACAAGCTATCTATCTAACTATCAAAAATGTCTATCATTCTTTCTGACAATATATCTATAAATATATCTCATTATCTATTTGTATATCCATTTGTATATCCATTTGTCTATCTATTTCTCTATTAATCTGTCTATCTATTTGTATATCTTTCTTTTTATCTATATCTCAATATACCAATTTATCTATCTATCTATCTGTCTCTCTATCTATCTATCTATCTATTTATCTATCTATCTATGTGTCTATCTATGTATTTGTCGATCTATTTGTATATCTATCTATCAATTTTCTATCTTTATATCTATCTATTAATTTATCTAACTATATGTCTATCAATTTGTGTATCTTTCGATCTATTTATATATCAATCAATTCGTTTAACAATCTATATGTCTAACTATCTATCTATATATCTATCTAAATGTTTGTCTTTCTGTTTGTTTATATGTGTTAATCTATTTGTCATACTATTTGTCTTTCAATTTATTTATATATTTGACTATCAATCTTTCTAAGTGTCTGTCTATCCATTTGTCTAAATGTATGTATATCTATCTATCTATCTATAGATCTATCAATTTACATATCTATCTATCAATCAATCAATCAATCTATCTATCTATCTATCAATATATCTATCTAACTATCTTTCTATCTATCTCTTTATATATCTATCAATCTATTTGTATTTCTGTCTATTAATTTATATATCTATCTATCTATTTATCAATCTATCTGTCTATTTATCGATCTATCTATCTATTGATCTGTAAATCTATCTATGTATTTCTCTATCTATGTATCTATCTAATAATTTGTCTATATATTTTTCTATATTTCAAAAAATCTATCTATCTTTCTATCTATCTAACAATTTATATATATCTCCATCTATCAATCTATTTATTTTTCTATCTATGTGTTTATCTATCTATCTTTCTTTATTTTTATCTCTTTATCTGTATATCTATGAATCTATGTATCTATCTATTATCTTTCTATCTATCTATTCATCTATCTATTTGTCTATCAATCTATCTTTCTATCTGTCTGTCTATCTATATATCTATCTTTCAATGTGTTTATCTATTTGTCTAACAATCTATATATCTATCGGTGTATCTATCTGTCTATCTCTCTGTATATCTATATGTCAATATATCCATCTATCTATTTTACTATCTATCTATCTATATATCTATCTGTCAATGTATCTAAAAATATTTTTGTCAATCTATCTGTATATCTATTTGTCTATCACTTTTACTATCTATCTGTTTATTAATCAATCAATCAATCTGTCTGTCTATATATCTATATATATCTATCTATCAATTTGTCTATTTATCTATCTATATATCTATTTAATTATCTATATATTTGTATATATATTTATCTATCTATCTATCTATTTAACTATCTATATATTTGTATATATATTTATCTATCTATATATTTGTCTATCTATATTTCTATCATTCTATCTAACTAACAATCTATCTATAAATCTAATTATCTATCGGTCTATTTATTTTTTTATCAATCTGTCAATATATCTTTCTATCTTTATTTCTATATGCGTGTCTTTGTATTTGAATATCTATTTGTAAATCTATTATTAAATCTATTTATCTATATAATTGTTTATCAACCTGTCTATCTATTTGTCTAACCATCTATCTATCTATATGTCTGTCTATCATTATACCTATTTATCTAATTGTCTGCCCGTCTGTCTAGGTATATATTTATATATGTATCTATGTGTCTATCCATGTATCGCTCTATCTATTTTTCAATATGTATATCGAACAGTATATCTATCTACCTATCTATCTTTATATCTATATATCAATCTGTCTATCTATAAGTCTAACTAATTGTCTTATATATATCTATTTATCTATCAAATTATATGTCTATCTATATATCTCTCTATCTGTTAATATATCTTTCTATCTATCTGTATATGTATTTGTGTTTTAATCTATTTGTCATTCTTTTTGTCATTCTCTTTGTCTTATAATTTATTTATATATCTTATTATATGTCTTTCTATGTGTCTGTATAACTATTTGCTGATCTATCTATCTATATATCTATCTGCTATCTATATGTCAATCTATATATCATCTAACTTTCTATCTATCTATTTATCTATCTATCTGTCTATATGTCTATATATATATATATATATATATATATATATATATATCTTTCTATATATCAATCTGTCTATATATCTATCGATTTACCTGTCTATCTGATGATCTATCTATCTATTTATATGCCAATGTATCTATCTATTTATCTATCTATGTATCTATCTAATAATCTATCTTTTTGTCTATCTATCTATCTTTCTATCTTTCTATCTATCTAATTATATATCTATCTTCTTTCTATCAATCTAATTATGAATCTTTCTAAGTCTTATATTTCTATATGTCAGTCTATCTATCTATCTATTTATCTATCTATTTATATATCAATTTGTTTATCTATATGTATACCTATTTATCTATCTATATTTCTCTCTATCCATCTGTCTCTATATATAACTTTCAAAGTGTATCTATTTGTCGAGCTATCTATCTATCTATTTGTCTATCTTTCCATCTATGTATATGTCTATATATACGTCAATCTATTTTTCTATCTATCTATCTATCTATCTATCTATCGATAAATCTTTCTATTTATCAATCTATTTATCTGTCTATCTAACTATATATCTATTTGTATATCTATCTATATATCTATTTATTTGTCTATCTATCTGTCTATCTATCTATGTTATATATATATTTCTATCTATCTATATATTGATCTATCAATATGTCTGTCTGTCTAAATATCTATTTCTCTTTATATCTATCCATCTATCTAAATATGTATCTATCATTTTATCTATCTAATTATCTATCTTTAAATCAATCAATCTTTTTGTCTATCTATCAATCTATATTTCTATATGTTTATCTATCTATCTATCTATTGGTTTACCTATATGTATATCTATTTCTCTATCTATCTGCCTGCCTGATTTTCTATCTGCCAGAATGATTGACTAACTAACTATATGTTTGTCTATATGCGTATTTATTTGTCTATATATCTAGTTGTCTATCTATCTGGCAATCTATTTGATTATCTATATGTCTACCTATTTTACTATCTATATGTCTATCTATCTGTTTATCTATCTATCTATTTATATATCTATCTATCAAATTATTAGTTAATCTATCTCTCTATCTACCTATCTATCTATCTATCTATCTGTCTGTCTATCTGTCTATCTGTCTATCTATATATCTATCTATCTATTTATATATCTATCTATGTGTTTGTCTATGAATCTATTTATTAATCTATCTATAAATTTATATCAATCTATCTTTCAATGTTCATATTTATCTATCTATCTGCATATCTATCTATCTCTCTCTCTCTTTATGCATATGTATATCTATTTATCTATCTATCTTACTTTTTATCTATTTGTCTATCTATCTATCTATATATCTATATGTCTATTTATATTTATATCATTCTATCTATCCATCTATCTATATATCTATCTACCTATTGGTCATCTATCACTATATTTATTTGTGTATATATGTGCCTACTTTTCTGTCTATCTATCTATCTATATATTTGTCTATCTATATGTCTATCTATCTATCTATATGCCTTTCTTTGTGTCTATCTATCTATATATCAATATGTCTATCTATCTATCTATTTATCAATATACCTGACTTTCTATCTATTTATCTCTCTGTCTATCTAATTATCTATCTATCTATCTATCTTTCTTTCTATCTATGTATATCTATCTCATAGTCTATCTCTCTATATATCTATATATTTATCAATCTACCTTTCTATTTATCTCCCAATCTAAATGTTGATCTATCTATTAGTCTATATGTCTATCTAACTATCTATCTATCTATTATTGCTATTTATATATAGTTCGGTATATATCTATCTATCTATATTTTATTTGTATAATATATATGTGTCTATATATGTGTCTATTTATCTTTCTATATATTAGTCTATCTATTTAACTATCAATCAATCTTTCTATTTGTCTATCTAAATGTAAATATATCTATTTATCTATCCATTTATCTATATGTCTATCTATCAATCTTTCTATCATCTATCAATCTATCTATGTATCTATCTAATTTTCTATCTATCTATCTATTTATCAATCTATCTTTCTATCTGTATATCTATCTTTCTATCTACCGATCTATTTTTTGATATATCTATCTACCTGTTTATCTATCTATGTATCTATTTGTCTATCTATCTATCTATATACCTGTCCATATTTCTATCTATATATATGTTTATCTATATGTTAATCTATCTATCTATCTTTCTATCTATCAATCTATTTTTAAATTTGTCTATAAATTTGTTTGTCATTATATATATCAATCTATTTATCAATATAATTATCAATATGTCTATCAATTTGTTTATAAATCTCACTATCTAACTATCAATCAATCTAGCTATCCATCTATTTTTAATTTTGTCAATCAATCTATTTATCAATCTAAATATCAATTTATCTATCAATCTAATTATCAATATGTCTATCACTATGAATCTTAATACATAACTATCTATCTATCTATATATCAATCTATTAATCTATCTATCAGTCTATTTATCTATCTTTTTATCCATCCATCTATCTATCTATCTATCTATCTTTCTATCTTTATATCTTCTCTCAATCAATCAATCAATCTATTTATCAATCTATCTATATAAGTGTGTTTTATCTCTCTAACTAACTATCTATCTATCTACCTAAATAACTATGAATCTATATGTCTATCTATCTTTATAATAATTTGTCTATCTATTTATTTATCAATATGTTTATCAATCTATCTTTTAATCATTCTACCAATATGTCTATAAATCTTTCTATCAATTTGTCAATTTTGGTGTTAATCTATCTGTTAATCTATCTGTCAATCTATCTCTCTATCTATCTATTTATCTATCTTTCTTTTAATATGTCTATTAATCTTTCTATTAATCTTTTTATCAATCTATATTTCAATCTATCTATAAATATGTCTATCATTCTATCTATCAATCTATCTATCAATTTGTCTAACAATCTATATATATGTAAATATATTTATCTACTTATCTATATATTTTCTATTTATTTATATGTCAATCTATTTGTCTATCGATCTATCTGTCTATCTATTTTTCTATCTATCAATCTATCTGTCTATCTGTCTATCTATCTATCTATCTTTCTATATGTTTGTCTATCTGTTTATTAATATATCAATATATCTGTATGTTTATATGTGTGTCTATGTATTTCTCTATCTATCTATCTATCTATCTCTCTATATGTTTGTCTTTTTGTTGGTCTCTCTAAGTGTTTATTTATCAATCAATCTATTTATCGGCCAGTCTATCATTAATCAATCTATCTATCTTTCTATATGTCTTATTATCTATCTATCTGTATGTCAATCTGTTTTCTTTTCTTATGACTATCTATCTGTCTATATATCTATCTCTCTATCAATCCATCTATTTGTCTCTCTATGTGTCTATTTTTCTATCTTTCTCTCTATTTATTTATTTGTTATATATCTATCTATCTATCTATTTATTTGTCTATATATTTATCTATCTATAAGTCTATATATCTATCTATATATATACTACAAAATATATGTATGTATATATTGAGTATATACATACATATATACTACAGTATATTCGTATGTATATACCAAGTATATATGTACATATATATTAAGTATATACATAAGTGGGTGCTAATATTTTTGTCGACATGTATATATTGTCATACATACACACCCATTTACACACAAACACACACACACACATGTTTGATATATATAATTGCTTGGGCTGGTCTGGTCATCATTGTGCATTGCTTACCAATGTAGGTCATAAAAGTCATGGGTATTAGATCTACCCCAAAGTTGTGGCAAGAAGATATTTATGGTCCAGGCTAGCCAGGCAGACATATGTTGGTCTTAAATATCTTAGTAATTGTGTAGATATCTATTTTTAACATGGTACAATGCGTATGTATGAGGAAATAAGTTTTCTTGATGTAGGTTCTGCAGTCATTGGTTCTAATTGTACAAGGTCTTAGAAGGATGAGGATTATGATGCTCGTGTAGTGTCATGTAATTTTATTAGATTACAAAAAACTATATTCAATCAGAATGAAAAATGTAACATTACCTAATTTTTATAGGCAGAGAGTGCCAAGAGGAATATCAGGTCCTATTTTGGGAGAAGTAGCTTGCCGACTCGTCAAAAACTCTCTCAATCTCAAAAAGAGTGGTTGGTAGGGAAGTTCAATAGTCAGGCATCATCACCCGCTCCACTTTTATTATCAGCAGCTATAGGAGCAAGAGTAGCAATATATAGGTGTGTATATACTTGGTATATACGTATATATATACTATAGTATATAAGTACCTATATACCAAGTATATACATATGTATATACTATAGTATATATTTATGTATATACTTTAGTATATAAGTACGTATATACTCAGTATATATGTATGTATAAACTATATTAAATATGTAGTATTATATATATCTGTCTATCTATCTATCTTTCATTCTATCAATTTTACTATATATCTATCTATATATCTATTTATCTATCTGTCTGTCTGTCTGTCTATCTATCTGTATATCTGCCTATCCATCTATATATCTATAATATATCTTTCTGTGTATTTATTCATCTATCTATATATTTTTCTATCTATAGGTCTATCTATCTATCTACTATCTATATATTTATGTATCTACCTGTATATCTTTTTGTCTATCTATTTGTCTATATATTTTTCTATCTATATGCTTATCTATCTATCTAGCTATCTGTATATCTATCTATCTAATAATCTTTAAATCTATCTAATTATTTGTCTATCAATTTGTCGATCAATCTATCTATCAATATGTCTATCAATCTCTATATCAATATATCTATCAATAATCTATCAATCTATCTAACAATCTATCTATATATCAATCTATCTATTTATCTGTATATCTATCTATATCTTTATCTATCTATCTATTAGTCTATTTATCTCTCTATCTATCTATCTTTCTATATATCTATCTATCTATCGACCGAACTATCTATCTATCTATCTATATTTTATCAATCAATCAATCTATCAATATATCTATCATTTTATCAATCTATCTATTTATATGTCTGTCTGTCTTTTTGTCTATTTATCTATCTATCTATCTCTATCTATTTTTCTATCTATTTGCATACCTATATACCTACCTATTTTTTGTCTACCTATCTATTTATCTACATATCTATCTATTTATATGTCCATATTTTCATCTATCTATCTATTTAAATATCTATCTATCTTTATATCTATCTGTTTGTCTATATATATATATATATTTATCTATCTATCAATGAATCAATGAATCAATCTATCTATATATAGTTCTATCTTTGTATCTATGTATCTATCTATCTATCTATCTACCTGTCTTTCTATCTATATATCTATCTATTTATTTATTTATTTGTATATACTTTTTTCTATCTTTCAGTCTATCTTTCTAACAATTTGTCTATCTATATGTCTATCAATTTGTCTATCAATCTTTCTATTAATATGGCTTTCAAACTCTCTATCAATCTACCTATTATTCTATCTATAAATCTATCTATCAATCACTCTAACAATCTATCTATTTCTCTATCTGTCTATCTATCTACCTATCTATCTACTATCTATCTACCTATCTATATGTCTATTTATATATCTATCTATATATATGTCTAACTATCTAGTTATCAATCTATCTAGCTATCTGTGTATATATTTGTCTATCTTTCTAACTATCTACATATCTATTTAGCTATCTAATAGTCGATTTATTTCTATATCTCTCTGTCTATCCTTCTATATAACTATTTGTCTATCAATCTATCAATTAATCAGTCAATCAATGTCTACCTATATGTTTATCTATCTAAATATATCTAACTATCTGTCTATCTATCTATCTAACTACCTGTATATCTAACTATCTACCTAACTTTCTGTCTTTCCATTTTTCTATCTATATGTCTGTATATCTATCTATGTATCTATTTTTCTACCCGTCTATCTATTTGTCTATCTATTTATTTATCTATCTGTCTATCAACATGTTTATTTATCTATCTATCTATCTATTTGTCGAACTATTTGCCTATTGATTTATCTATCAATATGACTACCTTATTGTCTATCTATCTATATATTTTTTTATCTTTTTATCTATCTATCTATTTGTATGTCTGTCTATCTATCTATTTGTCTATCTATCTAACTATCTATATGTGTATTAATATGTCAATCTATCTTTATTTCTGTCAATTTATCTATCTATCTTTCTATATATATATCTATCTATCTATATGTCTATCTGTCTAATAATCTATAAAACTATCTATCTATCTATCTATCAATATAGTTATATGTCTAACTATTTAATTATCTATCTATCAATCAGTTTATATGTTTAACATTCTATCTATCAATCTGTCTATCAATCTACCATTCTATCTCTCTATTTATGTGTCTATCATATTGTGTATATATAACTCTATCTATCTGTCTATCAATCAATCAATAAATCTATCTATCTATCTATATATCTCTATATCTATCTATCTATTTATCTATCTATGTGTCTGTCTGTCTGTCTATTTATTTGTTGTCTATCTATCAGTTTATCGATAAATTTATCTATCAATATATCTATAAATCAATATATGAATCTGTCTTAAAATCTATATATCAAATTGTCTATATATTTGCCTATATACTATATATAAATCTATTTGTTTGTCTGTATATTTGTCTGTATGCTTTTCTTTCTATTTGTCTGTCTGTCTATCTGTTTAACTATCTATCTGTCTGTCTATCTATCTTTCTATCTGCATATCTATCTATCTATCATCTATCTATCTTTCTATATATCTATCTATTTATCTGTTTATTTATCTATCTATCGTTCAAATTATCTATTTATTTATATATCTATATATTTGTTTATCAATATGACTTTCAATCAATCAATCAATCTATCTATCTATAAGTCTATCTAAATGTCTATTTATCCTCTATCTATCTATCTATCTATCATTCTATAATTCTTCTATAAAATAAATAATTTTTCTATCTATCTTTATTTCTTTTTATCTATCTATCTCTCTATTTGTTTATCTATCTATTTAACTATCTATCAATCTATATATTTGTCTGTCTATATATATAACAATTATATATATATGTATCTATCAGTCTATCTATCAGTCCATTTATTTTTCTATCTATCTATCTATATATCTGTCTAATAATCTTTTGATCTATTTGTCTATCTATTTTTCTATCAAAATGATGATCAATTTGTCTATCTATCTATGTTTTATATCTATCTATCTATTTGTCTATCAATCTGTATATCAATCTGTCTATCAACTAATCTATAAATTTGTCTATCAATATTTCTATCATCTGTTTATAAATCAATCATTCTATCTATCTATCTATCTATATATTCGTGTGTCTGTCTGTCTTTCACTCTATCAATCTATCTATTCATCTAGCTATCTATCAATTTATTTATCTACTTACCTATATATCTATCAATATCTATATCTATAAGTCTATCTATATATATATATATATATATATCTATTTATCTATTAATTTATCTATCTATTTATCTGTCTATCCATCTATCTATCTGTGTATATATATCAATCTTTCTATTAATCTTCAATCAAATTGTGTATATATTTTCTTAACTTCTATTTGTCTATCTATTTGTTTAACAATCTATTTGTCTATCAATCTATATATCATCTTTACTTCTTTTTTTCTCTCTCTAACTTTGTATATATATATATATATATATATCTATCTATCTATTTGTCTATCTATTCGTCTATCTACATGTCTATCTATTAGTCTATCTATCTATCTATCTATATCTTGTCTTATAATCTTTCAATCTATTTGATTATCTAGTTGCCTATCAATCTGTCTATCTATCTATTTATCAATCTAAATATCTATCTATCTATATGTTTATTAATCTATCTATATTTATGTCAATAAACTTTCTATTAGTCTATTTATGAATTTGTCTATTAATTTGTCTATGAATTTGTCTATTAATCTGTCAATATATCAATCATTATATATATATACATATATATATATATATATATATATATATATATATCCTTCTTTCTATAAGTCTATAAATCTATTTATTTATCAATCTATCTGACTATCTATCTAACTATCTTTCTGTCTATCTATCTTTCTATCTATATCTCTTTCTATAATTCTATCTATATATCTATCTATCTATCTATCTATCTAACTATCTATCTATCTAGCAATTTATTTATCTATCTATATATCTATCTTTCTATGTATCTGTCTTTCATTTAATTTATCAATCTATCTATGTATCTATCTATCTATTTTTTTATGTGTGTATATTTCTTTCTTTCTATCTAACTGTCTAAATAATTATCATTTTACCTATTTATCTACATCTCGATCTATAAGTTATCTTTCTGTCTATCTATTTTTATTTTTTATATTTATCTTTTTATCAATCAATCAATCAATATGTCTATCTATCTGTCTACCTATCTATTTGTATATCTATAAGTCTATATAAATGTTTATAAATCATTTTTCTATATGTCTATCAATCAATCTATCTGTCTGTTTATCAATCTATCTATCTATATGTGTATCTATCTATTTATCTATCTATATAGTAATCTATCGATCTATCTAACTATCTATCATCTTTCCTTGTTTCTTTCTATCACTCAAACTTTTTTGTATATTTATTTCTCAACCAATCTATCTATTTGTCTATCTATCCATCTATCTACGTGTCTATCAGTCTAGCTATATATCTATCTATCTGTCTCTCTATCTATCTCTTTTTTATAATCTTTCGATCTATTTGACTATCTAGTTGTTATCAATCTGTCTATCTATCTACTTATCACTCTATATATTTATCTATTTACCTATATGTGTATCTAAATGTTTTTTAATCTATCTATATTTCTATCTATAAATCTTATTATCAATCTATCTATAAATTTGTCTATGAATTTGTCTATCAATCAATCATTATATATATATATATCTATCTTTCATGCTATAAGTCTAACTATCTATTTATCTATCAATCTATCTGACTATCTATCTGACTATCTATCTGACTATCTTTCTGTCTATTAATCAATCTATCTATCTGACTATCTATCAATGAATATGTCTATCAATATATCTATGTGTCTATTGATCTATTTATATATCTATCTATCTATCTACCTATATATTTATCTATCTATTTATCTATCTATCTGTCTGTCTATCTATCTATCTATCTATTTGTATATTTATTTATTTAATTATCTGTCTATCTATCTACCTATTTATCTATCTTTAAATCTATCAATATGTCTATCTATCTTTCTATCTATCTATCTATCTGTCAATCTATAAGTTTATATAAATGTTTATCTATCATATATCTATATGTTTATCAATCTTTCTATTATTATGTGAATCAATCAATCTATCTATCTAACAATCTATCTGTCTATCTATCTGTATATTTATTTATCGATCGATCTATCTATTTTTCCTTCTTTCTATCTATCTATCTAATATTTTGTATATTTAGCTCTCAATCAATCAATCAATCAATCAATCTAGCTTATCAATCTATTAGTCTATCTACCTATTTATCTATCCATCTATATGTCTATTTATTTTTCTATCTAATTATCTCTTGTCATATAATCTCTTGATCTATTTGTCTATCTAGTTTTCTATCAATTTGTTTATCTATCAATTTATTAATCTATCTATTTATCTATTTATTTATATATCTATCTATATATGTTCCTATTAGTTTATCAATCTATCTATATTTTTGTCTATAATTCTATCTATCAATCTATCTATGAATTTGTCTATGAATTTGTCTATCGATCAATCAATCAATCAATCATTTTATCTATTTATCTATCTGTTTGTCTGTCTGTCTTTCAATCTATCTATTAATATATAAATCTATCGATTTATTTATCTTTCTATCTTTCTATCAATCAATCATTTTATCTTTATGTTTATCTGCCTGTCTATATGTCTATCTGTCTATCTATCTATCTATAAATCTATTTATCTTTCTATCAATGTTTCTATTTATTTATCTTTCTTTCTATCTGTCTGCCTGTCTATCTTTTTGTCTATCTATCTATCTTACTATCTATCTAGCTATTTGTCTTTATCTGTCTATCTATCTATCTGTCTATCTATCTATCTATCTATCTATCTATTTATCTATCTGTCTATCTATCTTTATGTCTATCTATCTGTCTATCTATTTGTATATCTATCTGTCTATCTATATATCTATCTTTCTGTCTATCTGTGTGTCTATTTATCTTTCTATCTATTTGTCTATCTATCTATCTATCATTATGTCTATTTATCAATTTCTTTATATGTCTATCTATCTGTCTTTCTAACTATATATCTATCTATCTATCTCTAAGTCTATCTATCTATCTATCTATGAATCTGTCTGTCTATCTATTTATCTATTTATCTATTTGTCTATTTATCTAATTATTAATCTATTTATCATTTTGTCTATCAATCGATCTATGTGTCTATCTATCTATTTATCTAATTGTTTATCTATCTATCCATCTATCTTTCTATCTATCTATCTAATTTTCTATATATCTATCTGTCTATATATTTGTCAATCAATTTATCTATCAATCTGTGTATCTATCTATATTTATTTATATCTATCTATCTATCTATCTATTTGTTTATCTATCTATCTTTCTTTCTTTCTATATGTTTTTCTATTTGTCTATATATCTATTTATCTATCTTTATATCTATCTATATATCAATCTGTCTATCAATCTATCTATTAATCTTTCAATCAATCTACATTTCAATCTGTCTATCAATCTCTCTATCGATTTGTCTATCAATCTATCTATCATTCAATTATTTTATCTCTCTAAATTTCTATCTATCTATCTTTCAATCTATTTAATAATCTTTCTATGTATCTATCTACTTATCAGTTTATCTTTTTGTATGTCAATCTATCTGTCGATCTATTTTTATATCTATTTGTCTGTCTATATGTATGTCTATCTATCTATCTATTTAGTTATCTATATGTATGTCTATCTATCTATCTGTATATCTATCTATCTATCTTTCTATATCTTTATTTATCTATCTATATATCTATCTATCTTACTATTTATCTATCTGTCTATATATCTATTTATCTATATATCAATCTATATATTTATCTATTTGTCTATATGTCTATCTATCTGTTTATCTTTCTCACTCTCTATCTGTCTATATATCTATCAATCTATCTATCTATCTATTTATCTATATGTCTAGATATCTATCTATCAATCTATCTATCTGTATATCTATCTATATATCTATCTGTCTATCTTTTATCTATATGTCTATCTATCTGTCTATCAATCTATCTATCAATCTATGTATTTATCTATCTATATATCTATCTATTTGTCTATCTGTCAGTTTGTCTGTCTTTATATCTATCTACCTATCAATATAAATATCTATCAAGAGTCCTCTGGATATTTCTACTAGTTATTTGAAACTGCATTACAATTTACAAAACATTCAATACAAGTAAATTTGAAAGCTACTAAAAACCAGTGCAATTTTATAAGATTTTACAATCTGGTTATGCGGCAGCCCTTGGGCGAGATGATGATTCAGTTGATTTTCTTGGTTCAATTGGTTCTGACCCAATCCATGCGGAAAATAAGAAAACTACCTAGACTATTTTAGTTAAAGTTGACCTTGTTGCTAAAAATTGCATTATAGGTTGCCCAACCCATTTGACCAAAAACAAACCCAAGGATAGTAGTACAAAATATTTAACCATTTCCATTATTAAATTTGGGCATACCTACCCTAATCATATTTACTTGATCACAAATCATCACCAATTTTTTTGTTTCATGGTATATGAGAATGGTGAACATATTGCAAATAAGAAGGAATTGGTGTGTGTAGATTAAAAGTTATTTTCAATCTTCTTTTTCACATAACATATCACTTTCACATGGTAATTAACAAGTAAATGATGGCACTAACCTGATTTCCAACATTGGTTTATCTTTATTTCATACAAAACTGATGGTCAGCTCTGTGAAACTTGGAAGTATTCATGTGCCCTAGGACAAACCAAATGATGAAGAGATAGAACAAGAATGTTGCAAAATAAAACAAGGGATGATGGGCCATAACTTTACACACTCAAAACAAAGTTCTCCAATTAATCATTGAAATTTTTTAACAGCAAGAAAATTCACACAAGAAAAAAGTGGAACTTTCATCAAGGTTCAATATCGATGAAAATTAATCTAGCAAGTATATTCCAATCCTTCGGAATGTGGCTCAACAACACAATGTGCACCAGCAGCCATGGCAGGGGATACATGGTGCTTGCTCACCACATACTAATAATTCAGGGCAAACAAAAATAAGTTTAGATACAAAAAATGTAGAACAACATGTGAATCAATTGTTAATAGCTACGGCTCATACTTCTTTAACAAGATCAATAAAACAACAAAAATCTAGATGTAAAGTGGGCTCGCCAAAGCTCATATTCATGAGATCACATTTACGCTACATAAAAGTAAGTGTTTTCACCATGTGAATGTCATTTTCTAGAGTACATATGAATGACTAATAAAATTTACTCGAACTCCATTGTAGCTATTAGGGCCCGTTTCAAGCTTATCCTTGTTTCCATTGACCGCAAGCATGAGTCTCAAATCTTTCATGATACTTTTTGTACCCCATGTGAAACTCAATTGAGCAATAGCTTTGAAGAGAGAGATGAAAATATAAAACCACCATGAAGGAATAAGCCAACAGTAGCAGACAAGTGTGATACCTATGGATGGAAATTAGCAGCAATAGCAGCAACATGTGTACAATGAGCAGAGGAATCAGTTACAATGCTTAGAGTATTTCCCTCATCATAAAAATTTATAGAAAATGTACAACATCTAGCTTGCTAAATATTTTAAATTTTTTTTCATCCCTGAAAGTGTAATTCACATCGCATCACAACACAACCCAATGATATCCATCTGTAAGAAAACTAGGCTCTAATAATCAAGAAAACTAGACATTAATAATTGCATCACAACACAACCCATCCGGCATGCAATAATAGGGTGACACATCAAGTGGCAGTCTAGCATGAAATAATAGGGTGACACATCATGTGGCAGTCTGGCATGCACTAATAGAGTAACACATTATATGGTAGTCTAGCAAGCAATAATAGGGTGACACATCATGTGGCAGTATGGCGTGCACTATGTGGAAGTTTGCTATGCGCTTGTGGTAGTCTGGAATGCGCCACGTGCATCTGTGCAGCAGTATCAATGTGTATGTAGTGTGACACAATAAGGTGGTAGTGTGGCATGTGCCATGTGACAGTGTGCATAATGGATGCGTGTGTGGAAAGGTAGTGGGTAGTTATATGAATGTAGTGTGGTATGCGTTGTGAAGTAGTGTGGGCAGTGAATGGATGTAGTGTTTTATGGTAGTGTGCAAAATAAATATAGTGCTGAAAAATTAAAAAAACAATAATAAAAAATGATTCAGTGTGTGGGTTATATTTTGGTTGATAGATTTTTTGGCTGCATCAATTTGTGTTGGCTCGCACTAAAGGAAGTAATCTAGCTTTCTTCTTGTCACATCTGGCTCTCCTTTTCTTAGTGCAGGCTCAAACTACATCAATTTTAATGCTCAAACGGTATCAACACAAATAAAAAATCTCTCATTTCGTAGCAGAAACATTTCAAAAAACAAAAACAAAATCAAAATCAAAATCAAAATCAAAATCAAAAATAAAATTAAAATCAAAAACCAAAACCTATATGAACATGTGACACTTGAAATTTTCATCTTCGAAAATTGATGCCATGTTTGCACATCAGAAGTTCTACAAAGAATCGTGGCTAGGTTAGTCAACCGAACAAAGAACAAAACTAGAATTAAGAACAATGATGCCACCAAAAAATTTTTTTTCTGTTAACTACACATAGGCAAAAATCATGTGCCCACAAGTTACTCACTATTCATTATTCAAGAAGTGAGAAGATAAAAGCTTTGAGACTACAAATCTAGTGAAACACTTGTCTTGGAGTAGCTCTTTCAACTTATCATCACATATTATTTTCCACCAATCTGATGGATCCTTTATAAATAATTGAAATTGAAGAATAGCACGACATATTATCATCAGAGGGAGGTGAAGATATTGAATGTTGGCATAGCTGTAGATTATTTTCTTTTATATAGTCTCACATCATTTTTACAACATCAAAATGAGATAATGTATCTTCACCTATACCACTAAATTTTATGAAAGCATCTGCCAGATGAACAAGAAGCCAAAAATCAAAAAGTTAAGAAATAATTAACAAAAACGAAAAATAGTTCACAAATAATTTTGATACAAAAATTACATGGTTAAAACAAAAATATAACATAGTTTCATCAACATTTAAAACTAAATCATCCTCATAATTAGCTGGTGCATTTGTGCTAGCCTCTCCTATTTTTGGTTTCATCAACATTTAAACTAAAAATAGTTCACCTATACCCTTAGGCTACTCTTGCCAATTTCTAATTTTTTGTATGTGTGAAAAATAAATTGTCAAGTTTTTTGTGTACAGAAGTATATTTGTGCACATGATTCATTATAAACAAAAGAAATGTACATGTAAAGCAAACATAGAATGCACTAAATAAGCAACTTCACACACACCACACATCTACTACTTTGGATATATATACTTTATGCACATTATTTTAAAATAAGAATGATTTACTGTATTACTAATCAAATTATCTATCATATTACTAATGTGAACATTATGTAATGATGGAATAATTACTTATTATAAATGTATACACGAAATAAGTTATCATGCATGGCTAGTGTGCTTTGAGAATGCATGGTATCTTGCTCTTCTTTGAAATTCAAATATTAAACAAGACATCAATCTATTTATTGTCTTAATGTATAAATATCTTTCTATTTATTATTCTATAAGTCAATGTGTCTAACTATCTAACTATATATCTAACTAACTATCTATCTATCTATATATCTATCTATATATCTATCTATATATCTATCTATTTGTCTATCTGTCTATCTATCTATCTTTTTTTATTCAATCATTTAATCTACCAATCTATATGTCTTTCATCCTATCTATCTATAAGTATATCTATTTATTTTTCAATCAATTTATATGTCTATATAACTATTTGTGTATGTGTCTATCAATCGATTTATATTTCTATCGATGTGTCTTTGTGTTTATGTGTCTATCTTTCGATTTGACTATCTGTCTATCTGTCTATCTATCTATTTGTATATCTTTCTATCTATCTATCTATTTTTATGTATATATGTCTATTTGTCTATCAATCAATCAATCTATTTGTGTATCTATCTATCTATATATCTATCTATCTATCTATCTGCCAATCTAAAAACTAGTCTAAATGTCTATCTCTTTATCTATCTATTGTCTTTCTATCATTATATATATTTTTCTATCTATCTATATGCCTATATGTCTATTGGTTTATCTGTCAATCTGACTATCTCTCAATATGTATGTATGTCTGTCTATCTATTTATCAATCTATCAATCTGTTTATCTATCTTTATGTCTATCTATCTATCTATATATAAGTCTTTCTTTATATCTATCTGTCTGTCTATTTGTCTATTTATCTATTTATCTATAAGTTAATCAATCAATCAATCTTTCTATCTATATATATCACAATTTCTATATCTATCTACCTATCTATATGTCTATTTATGTATCTATCTATTTGTCTATCTCTCTATCTATTTTTCAGACTATCTATATATTTGTCTATCTATCTGTCTGTCTATCTATCAATCTATCTAGTGATTTGACTATTTATTAATCAATATGTCTATCTGTCTATCTATATATCTATATAATTATCTTCTATCTATCTATATAACTATATTTCTATATATATATATATATATATATATATATATATATATATATATGTATGTATGTATATTCTATCAATCTATTTGTTTATTTTTCTATCTATCTATATAATGTTTCTATCAATCTATCAATATATATATCAATGTATTTATCTATCTATCTATCCATCTATCTGTCTGTCTATCTATTTGTCTATCTATCTAACTATTTAACTATCTATCAATCTATCTTTCTATCTGTCTAACTATTTAACTATCTATCTATCTATCTTTCTATCTATCTTTTTTTGGTCTATTTATCTTTCAACCTATCTATCTATTAACCTATTAATCTATTTATCTATTTATTTATCTATATGTCAATTTATTTATATGTTTTCTATCTATCTATCTATCCATCTACCTTTCTATATGTTTATCATCTATAATATATTGGTCTATCAATCTTTCTATCATTCTATCTAACTATCTATTTATCTACCAATTAGACTATCTATTTGTGTATCTTAGTGTCTATCTATGTGTCTATATGTCTATCAATCAATATATCTATTTATCTATCAATCAATTAGCCAATATATTTGTCAACTATCTATCTGTCAATTTATATATCTATCTATCTATATATCTATATAAATTTCTATCTATCTAATTGTCCATCAGGCTGTCTAACTAAGTTTCTATCTATCTATATGTATATCTTTTTACATATCGATCTTTATATCTTTTCGCTATGATTTTCTGTCTCTCTATCTATTTGTCAATTTATCGATATGTATATTTGTCTATAAATCTATCTATCTAAGTATCTGTCTGTCTATCAGTCTAACAATTTATCTATCTATTATTCTATTCGACTATCTATCAATCTATCTATTTGTGTATTTATCGCTCTATCTATTTATTTTACTATATGTCTATTTGTACCTGTATCTATCTATCTATTTGTCTATCTTTATATCTATCTATAAGACTATCTATCTATCTATATTTTAGATTATCTACCATTCTGCTTATATGGCTTTTTTTCTATTTGTCTATCTATCGCTCTATCTATCTATCTATCTGCCAAATGAATAATTAACTAACTAACTATCTATCTATCTATCTATCTATCAATCTATCTGTGTCTATCTACATATATGGTTATCTATGTATTTGTCTATCTATAAATCTATCTTTTGATATATCTATCAATCTCTAGATATGTCTCTTTGAATATATATATATATGTATATCTTTATCTATTTATATGCCTAACTTATATCAGTCAATCTATCTATCTTTTTATCTTTCTATATGTATATTTATCTTTTGTTTATCTATATATCTTTCTATATGTCTATCTATCTATCTTTCTTTCTTTCTAACTATCTATATTTTTATATTTATCTTTGTATCTATCTATCTATCTATTAATCGATCTTTCTATTTAGATATATATCTATCTATCTGTATATCTTTTTATCTGTCTATTTGTCTATTTGTCTATCTGTAAATATTTTTATATGCCTATCTATGTATTATGAATGTATCTATCTATCTGTCTATCTATGTGGCTATCTATCTATCTATTTGTCTATTTGTCTATCTATATTTCTTTTTATCTTTATTTTTGTCTATCTATATATCTTTTTTTTTTCTTTCTCTATCTATACATTTGACTATCTATTTATTTATCTATATGCCTACCTGCCTATTTGTCTATCTATCTATATATCTAAATATCTATCTTTCAATTTGTCAATCTATCAAAATGTGTTCCTCTCTATCTATCTATCTATCTAATAATCTGGCTATCAATATGTGTATCTATCTATCAATATATTTGTGTATATGTCTATTTTTATTTCTATCTATCTATCTATTTCTTTGTCTATATATCTATTTATCTATCTTTCTATCAATTTGCCTATTTATGTATATGCATATCTATATATCTATTTTTTTTATCTGTCAATCTATCAAATTATAAATTTATGTATTTGTCTATCATATATATTTATGTATTTGTCTACATATCTATTTGTGTTTCTATATATATGTTTATTAGTCATTAGTCTATTTATCTATCTATCTAACTATCTACTTATCTACTTATACCACTATCTGTCTGTCTATCTATAAGTCAATTTTTATATTTGACTATCAATGAATTTATCTATCTATTTGTCTATCTAACTATCTATCTATCTATTTATCTATCTTTTTATCTATAAATTGTTTATCTATCTATCCATCTATTGATCTATATGTCAATTTGTCTATCTAACTTTGTTCTATTTGCTTATGGATGAATTTGTGTATCTATATCTCTGATTATCTATATTTCTTACTCTCTCTTTATCTAACTGGCAATCTATATACCAATCTGCCTATCTATTTATATGTCAATTTATTTATATGTCTATATGTCTATCTTTTGATTTGTCTATTGGTCTTTCTATCTATCAATCTATCTTTCTATCTATTTATTTTAATATCTATCTCTCTATGTATATATCTATGTGTCTATTTATTTTCCTATAAATCTATCTATATTACTATATGTATATTTATCTAATGGTCTATCTATTTTTCTATCTATCTATCTATATATCTATCTATATGTATATTTGGTCATATAACTATATGTTTATCTATTTAACTTTGTATCTATCTATCCATCTATCTGTCTATCATTATATCATTATATCTATTTATCTTTCTTACAATTTATCTATCTATCTTCCTATCTATCTATCTGGCTATCTATCTATTTATTTATATACATTTATATCTATCTATCTATTTGTCTATTTATATAGCTATCTATGTGTCTATATATCTATCTATCTATCTATCTATTTGTCTATCTCTTTTATATGTCTATATTTATATTTTCTGAACTATTTATTTATCTATCTATTAAACTATATATCTTCCAATGTGTCAATGAGTAAATCTATCTATATGACTCTCTCTAATTTTCTAACTATATACATATCTAATTATCTAACTATTTATCTATCTATTTTTCTACATATCTATCTTTTAGCATATCTATCTATCTATCTATATATCTATATATATGTTTATTTATCTATATCTCTATATGTCAATTTGCTTATTTGTCTTTCTATTTATCTATCTATCTATCTATCCATCTTTCTATCTATCTATTTTTCTGTATACTTGTTAACTATCTATCTTTCAATTTACCTATCTTCGAATTTGTCTATATGTTCATATATATATTTGTCTATATGTTAATCTATTTATATGTTTATTTGGTTATTTGTCTATATGCCTTTCTTTCTATCTCTCTCTCCATATATATATATATATATATATATATCTATGTTTCTATCTAACTACCTCTCTATCTATATATCTATGTATCTATCTTTGTATTTGTGTATATGTCTCTCTGTCAATTTATCTACATGTATATCTATCTATTTGATGATTTTTTATATGTCTATATATCTATCTCTCACTTTGTTTAAATGTCTTTAAATCTATATATCTGTTTATTTAACTATCTAATATATATATATATATATATATATATATATATATATGTTTCTATTTGTCTTTCTTTCTAACATTTTAACTATCTTTCGGTCCATTAGTCAATATAAATATATATTGTCTTTTTTACTATCTGTCTAT
>JAREIK010003647.1:37500-48359 GCA_029783825.1 Sapria himalayana | reverse complement strand
ATATATCTTTCTATCTATATATATGTCAATCAATTTGTAAGTCTCTCTGGTATATCTATCTATCTATCTTTATATATATATATATATATATATATATATATATATATATATATATATATCATATCTATCTATCTATATATCTATCTATCTATCTATCTATATATCTGTCGGTTAGTCAGTCTATCTATCTATCTAATGTATATTTGTCTATCTATCTATATGTCTATCTTTCAATCTAACTAACTTTCTAAGTGTCTATCTATCTAGTAGTCTATATTTCTATCTATCTATATGTGTATATATTTATATGACTGTTTGTCTATCTTTTTATCTATTAATTTATCAATCTGGTATCTATCTATGTGTCTAACTATCAATTTGCTAACTTTATAATTATCTATCTATCTAACTATCTATTTATCTTTCTATCTATTTATTTATCTGTCTTTTGTTTATGTGTCTATATGTCTATCTATCTATCCATCTATCTATTTATCATTAAATCAATAAAACTATATATATATATATATATATCCATCCATCCATCTATCTATCTATCTATATTTCAGTCAATTATCAGTCTATTTGTCTATTAATCTATCTGTCTATCTATCTATATTTGTTTATCTATTTTTCTAATGTATATTTTTCTTTCTATCTATCTAATTAGCTTTCTAAGTGTCTGTCAGTCTATATGTCTATATTTTTATCTATCTATATGTGTATCTATGTATATGTCTATTTGTCTATCATTCTATCTGTTAATTTATCCTTTAGTTATCTATATATGTGCCTAACTATCTATGTTATTAACTATCTAATTATTTAACTATCTAATTGTATATCTATCTATCTATCTATATATCTAACTAACTATCTATCTTTCTATTTATAAGTCTTTCATTCTATTTGTCTATCAGTCTATCTATCTATCATCAATTTGTCTGTCTATCTATTTATCTAACTATCTATCTATAATTCTTTTAAATGTCTATCAATTTTTTTATCTAACTTTCTATCTATTTATATATCTATATATCTATCTATCTGCCTATATGTCTGTCTTTCTATAAATCTATTTGTGAATATATCTACATATGTAGCTATCTATTTGTCTGTCTGTCTATCTATCTATATGTCAATCTGTCTACCTATTAATTAATCTATAGATCTGCCTATCTATCTATCTATCTATATATCCATTTTTCGATCTGTGTTTCTATTTATTTGTCTAACTATCTATCAGTCTATAAGCTAATCTATCTATATGACTATCAATATATCTATCTATCTATCAATATATATCTATCTATTTATTTATTCATCTATTTATCTATCTATTTATCTGTCTGTGTTTTTATCTATATGTATATCTATCTATCTATGTAACTATCAATCTATATCATTCTATTTATCTATAAGACTATCTATCTATGTGGCTATCTTTTTATATATCTATTTATCTATCTATCTAATTGTATATCTATCTATCTATCTATTTGTATATGTAACTATCTATCTATATCTGTCTTATAGTTCATCTATCTTTTTATCTATCTTTATGTCAATCTTTATATCTGTGTATCAATTTATCTATATATCTTTCAACCTTTCTATTTGTCTACCTATCTATCAAAGTATCTATCTTTATCTCTGTGTAAAAATCTAAATATACAACTTTCTAACTATCTATATATTTGTCTATATTTCTCCTTATCTAACTAACTAACTAACTATCAATCTAACTATCTTTTAGTCTATCAGTGTATCAATCTATCTGTCTATTTGTCTATCTATCTATTTATCTATCTTTCTACTAACCTATCTATCTAACTATCTACATATTGTCAATGTGTGTATCTGGCTATCTATTCATCTATCTTTCTTTATATCTATCTATCTATCTAACTTTATATATATTTGTATATCTACCTATCAACTTAACTATATATATATATATATATATATCTGCTTACTTATCTATCTATCTATTTATCTATTTGTCGATGTAACTATCTATCTATATATCTAGCTTTTGGGGTATCTATAATAAAATCTATCTATATGTCTTTCATTCTATTTGGCTATCTGTCGATTTATCTATTTGTCTATCCATCCATATATATATAGTCTAACTATATATCTAATTTTTGTACTTATCTATCCTATTTGCTTATTTAAACTATCTATAAATTTGTATATATATCTATAGGTCTATCTAATTTTCTATTTATCTTTTTATATATCTATATAGCAATTTATTTGTCTCCATGTCCATCAATTATATGTATATCTATATATCTAGCTATTTATCTATATATTTATCTATTTTCTATCTATTTGTCTATGAGTTTATATATCTATCTATCTATTATTTTATCTATTTATCGATCTATCTGCCTATCTTTCCATATGCCAATCTACCTATCTATCTATAATTCTATCTATGTGTCTATCTATCTACCTATATACATATTTGTCAATAAATCTATCTTTATATCCATATATCGTTTTCTACATCTTTCTATTTGTCTATCTAGCTTTTTGTATATCAGTCTATATGTATATCGATCTATGAATACATTTATTTATATTTCTAGTTATATATTAATTTATCTATTAATATGTATAAATAAATATCTATCTATATGTCTATAGGTCTATTTTTTTAAAGGTTGTTTTATTAAAATTAACCCTCTCTTTTGGCGGAGGAATACATTTTTTACAACCTACTTACTCGCTACCCAAAGCCCTTTACACCCATCTAACTACCTATATATAATAAACATGTATTGCAATTTAGAAATTCACATTATTTTGTGAATTTATTTATATATAAGCTGTATTTCTGATGATGCTACGTTTTCATGTACATCTCTTTATGTTGTTCCCGTTAGCCTTTTGTATATTTCGGTAATCATTTATGTTCACCTCCCGCCTATTTAAGTATCTCGAATTTTATTTTCTGCCCTCTTGATGAGTATTTGTGACTTCTTATGGAGCTTTATGCCTTATGATGAGTGCCCTCCCTTCAATGATCTTGGAAAGACATCTTCCTCCACAATCTTTCTACATCTTCTTTTCTTTAACTTTCCCCCAATGCTCTTTCCTTTAATATGTGTTTCTATTGCTCCACTTTGCTCTGATCTTTGTACCTTGTTCCAGCTTTGATGTCCACAATAGACATGACCATCTAATACTCGACACTTTGTTACATAATTACTGAAGAATATATAACACAGACTACCACATTTAAAGACATCATTAACTATAACACAGACTGCCTAGTAACACAGACTCCAGACCCTGAAAATATAAAATCCACAAACACCATTTCTGCTTGCTTGAACCTTGTTGATTCTGCCTGCAAAAAAACTTATAAAAAACTGCATTCATATATATTATATTACTGTTCAGTGCCCTTTCTTCTTGCTCTTTTAATGCTGAGCTGATCACATTCTAATCATAATAGTATACCTGTTAGAACTGTTAGAGGAAAACCAGAAAAAAACTAGAAAAAAACCAAAAAAAATAGAAAATACCAGAAACTACCTTGCTAAGAATTCATACCTTGTATATTCTGGTCTGATTTTTAAAACACCCCACAGGACCGAGGCGAAACAGATTTGTGCCATGAACATGCAAATGATCTTATTCTTTAATTCTCCTTATATATGGAAATTCCTCACTATCTAACTTTATTATTCCTCTATATGTTTGGGGTATATTATCTTCATTATAGTTTTGATGTCCTTTGTTTTTACCTTCTTTTGAAAGTTTATCCGCTAATACATTAGTTTCCCTGTAAATATGTCTAACAGTAACATCCAGTTTATTTATATCTTTCATTATATCTTCTATTTCATCCTCATATTTCCACATTATTGTTTTTTTATTAATTAGATTCACGACAATTATTGAATCTAATTGAACATCGATCTTTTTTATACCTTTCTCTATACATATTCTTAATCCTTCCCTTAGTGCAAGAATCTCTGCCTGCAAAGCCGAAGATACTTGAAATTTCCTTGTGAAAGCTAATATTAGCCTTCCTTCCGAGTTTCTTATTGCCCCGCCCCCTCCTGCTATTCTCATATTTCTATTAAAGCTACCATCCGTATTTAAAACCAGTCTTTCTTTAGAAGGTTTTTCCCATGTTGTTTTTATTATTTTAGACCGTTTTTGTTGAAGAGTTTTTAAATTCCAAAATTTTATAGTGTCATTATCTAAACTTTATCTATTATATTTATCGAAGCTAATTCAGAAATTCTACTAGTTTCCTCTTTAATATTTTTCCATATGTTTTCAATTGACATATCTTGCCCCTCAAATCTACTTTTGTTTCTGGCTTTCCAGATGCACCAGATAGCTATTAACGGAATATTATATTTAATCCATTTCTGTGCTGAATTTATAACCTTCAATTTAATCCATTTTTTAATCTGCATTCTAGAAAATGATTTTCATATTTTATTAGGAATTTAGATCCTAGTCTATGCCAAATTTCTGCTGCTACCTTGTCATTTGAGAAGAGATGATCTAGAGTTTCCATTTCTTCTCGGCAACAATCACATCTAGATGCTAATCGAATTCCTTTCTTTTTTAAATTATTGTCTATTGGTATAATATTCAACAAGACTTTCCACATAAACGTTTTAATTTTTTGTGGATTGTCATTATTCCATATCCATTTAAACAATATTTTTTCATCTTGTTTTTTTCTAATCACATTTTTGACCGACTTAAGAGAAAATGTTCCTTATGAGCTTAAATTCCATCTCCATCCTTTTTTAGTTTGCTTTGAATGTTTTTCAACTAAGTCTTTTTGCTTAAGCATTTGTGTCCAGACTTGTGTATTCCTCCTTGTCTCTTTTACCTTATTAATATCATTATTTATACAATATTTTGCCCGCATAAATTCTGACCACAAGCTGCCATTCTCCTTCAGCTTCCACCATCTTTTACTTGCCCATGCTTTGGCTAAATCATTTAAATTGATAAAGCCTAAGCATGCTTCCTGAACCGGGGAACATAAGTCCCTCCATTTTTTCTAATGTAATTTATGTTTACCTTCTTTTTTTCCCCACAAAAAGTTAGCCAATTCCTTTTCAATCCTTTTAATAAACTTATCCGGTGGTTGAACTATCATAATATTATGCAATAAAGAACTTTCTAAAACATGCTTTATTAAAGTTATTCTCCCCCCCCCCATATTTAGATATTCTTCCTTCCAGCCAGATATTTTCTTTTTTAATTTATTTATCAAAAATTCAAAGTATTGATTTTTTATTCTACCCTCGTATATTGGACAGCTCAAGTAAATAATTTTTCCTTTTTTGTGCGAGAAACCTGTTATATTTTTAATTTTATGAATTAACGCAATGGAAGATTTGAAAGAAAGCATATATTGACATTTATTTTTATTTAATTTCTGTCTTGTTTCTTTTTCCATGCATTTTAATAAATCCATCAAATTCTTTAGAGATCTACTATCTACTTTGGTTAATATCATTACATCATCCACATATGCTAAACAACACACCATGGGAGTGTTATTAGGCTATCTAAAAGTACCTATTTTACCCTTGAGCATTTTATCTTTAAGATTTACTAATAATAATTCCAGATAAATGTTAAATAATGAGGATGAGAGTGGATCTCCTTGTCTAAGACCTCTAACCGGGTTCATTTCTTCTCCTAGTTTACCATTAATAATGACTCTCACCCATGTGTTAGATAAACATCTGTATATTAAATCTATCCAGGTTTCAGAGAAACCCATCTTGCGCATGATAAAACAAAGGATATCTCATTCCACCCTGTCAAATGTCTTTGATAAATCTAATTTTATAATTACATTACTTCCTCTTTTTTTAGTGCCTATTTCTTTACTCAATTCTTTTGCCAAACATACATTTTCCATTATCGATCTATTTTGCATAAAGCCAGTTTGCTTTTTTGAGATAATTTTAGTAAGACAATTAGCTAATCTACTTTGCAAAATTTTAGCTAGTATTTTATATATTGAGTTACAAAGACTAATTGGTCTAAAATCCTCCCCTTTTTGTGGGTTTTCCATTTTTGGAATGAGAACTATATGAAAGCTTCCCCATTTTTTCCCTATTTCAGCCCCGCAAAAGATACTGATGACAGCTTTATTAAATCTTCTTTTATTATATGCCAGCATTTTTGATAAAAACAGTTATTCCATCCATCCGGGCCAGCTGCACTATCCTTATTCATGCTAAACACTGCTATTTTAATTTCTTCTTCTTCAGGAAATTTTATTAACATATTATTATCCTCTGAGTTAATTTTCTTATCTATGTTTTGTATAAGGGTGTTTCCTATAAGGTTACTTTTACCACATAATTGATTTTCAAATAGCTTAGTAAAATAATGTTGTATCTCTATTTCTTTATCCACCCATATATTTTCATCATTTTTTATACCCATAATTCTATGTTTCTATTTTTTAACTTTAGCTATTCTCTGAAAAAATTTAGTATTTTATCTCCTTCTTTAAGCCATTTTAATTTTACTTTTTGTTTCCAAAAAACTTCTTCTATTAACAATTTTAGTTTTAATTCAGCTTGTGCCTTATTTAATTCATTTCTTTCATTTGCACTTTGATTATTTTCATACTGTAGCTCCTTTTCTAAAACTAAGTCCTCTACCTGTTTTATGTTTTTATTTATATTTCCAAATTCTTCTTTATTCTATTTTTTAACACTTCTTTTAATTTTTTTAGTTTATTATTTATAACTTGAACAGGATTTCCAAAAAATTCTTTTTTCCATGATTCCTTTACAATATTTAAAAAATTATGATGCAAGCACCAAGAATTTTGAAATCTAAAGGAACCATTTGAGAAAACAATATTTTTAATTGTGATCAATATAGGACTATGATCGGAACATGTCCTATTGAGATGTTTAACTTTAATCGAACCAAATTGTTCTAACCATTTAAAGTTATATAGCACTCTGTCTAGTCTAGCCCATATAATACCCTTATTTTTCCGATTATTACACCATGTAAATTGAGAGCCTAAAAAGTTAGCCTCCATTAAATTAGCTTTATTTATAATTTCATTAAACTGAGAGACAGCACTCTTGTTTGGAGGTCTGCCTCCCTTTTTTTCTTTAAAGCTTCTAATTATATTAAAATCTCCACCAATAATCCATGGTTTATTCTCTATTGCTATTCTCTCCATTTCTTCCCATAATTCTTTCCTCTCTTCTCTTTTATTTTTAGCATAGATTACTGTAATTATTTCATTCTCCTCTTGGTTTAGACAGAAATTTATATATTGCTCAGTTTGCTTTAAGATTTTTATGTTTGATGAATTTTTCCATAAAACCCAAATTTTACCATTTTTATTTACAAAACCATTTTAAAATCCTAAGATTTTAATATATTCTTCTAGTTGATCTTCACCAATCATTGGTTCCGCTAACATAATGAGATTTATTTTATGTGTGTAAATCAATTTTTTTATTCTATTTCTTGAGGGAAGATTTGCAACTCCCCTGATATTCTAGTAGATACAATTAAACATTGTTTGCAGATTTAGCTTGTGCTCTAGTTACACATTTTGTGTCGTATGTTTTGTTTAGATATTTTTTCATGTTTCTAGGTTTTTTTAATGAACTTAAATCTCTACCTTTCTCTCTTTTCCAATCCCTACCCAATTGAATTGACATTATTTTAATTTCTTCAATTGCCCATTCTTTGTTTCCCATATTTTGCCTAAATTTTTCAATGTTTATGTCATCCTTAGTGAATTTTAAATTCTGCTCATTCTCATCTTCATTTGTATATAGAGAAGTTGAGCTTCTTACCTCCATTACTTCCTCCAAGAAATCTTTATAACTGTTGCCCAAGCCTTGTTTTTTTGTTGTTTTCTTTTTATTTGCATTATTGTTCTCCTATTCAAAGCTGCTATTTTTTTAAACAACTCTGATCTATTAACTTCCATTATATTCTGCTCTTCCTTGTTTTTCTTGTATTCAATCAGCTTATTTTCATCTTGTTCATTATTCTGTGTTATGGGGAGCTCACGATTCTGTTCTTCTAGCATAGGTTTTTTTTGATATCTTACTACCTCTTTTCCTTTCCCAGCCTCCACCCTTCTTTCCTCAACCTTCTGATCATAATCTGCCCTTCTCTTATTCACAATGCATCTCTCAATATCATGTCCCATTTTCCTACAGCATTTACAGTATGCTGGAAGGTTCTCTGGGACTACCTGCTGCCAGAAACCTTCTCCATCAGGGAGACCTATCGATATTCGGCTAGGTAATGGTTTCTGGAGATCAACTGCTACACAAATACGGGCAACACTGGGTCTTGAAAGTGTGGAAGTAGCACCATCGAGAAGAAGAGGAGAGACCAGTGTGCAAGCAATATGATATAGAGCAAATTTATCAATAAAATGAATCGGTAACATAGGTAGCAGAAGCCATACCAGAGTTATAGAGGATTCTTCCTTAGTAGAGAAGTTAGGCGACCACTTGAACATCCTCATGGGATATCCCGTGATATACCAAGCACCTTTCAGCGATATGCGATGATAATCTTCCTCACAGAATAGTTGAAGTAGGAAGTGTTTATCATCGATGAGACCAATTTTTATCATCGCTTTCAAGTTAAGAGAGTTGAAAAATGCACGCACTTCATCAATTCGTGGTCGACCATGTGAGAATTTGCCCACCAAAGTATATTTGTGAGGTTCCATGAGCTTTTGAAGGTCCTCTGCCGAGAACAGAATCAAGGGATTCTCATAATTTTTTGCGTCAAAACCCGAAGGAGATGACACAGTAGGCGCGGTCTTCTTAGTAATATAGGAGAAGAATTTCTTATTTTCTAAGTAATCCATTCCCTTGAAAATCAGCTTAAAAAACCTTCTTCTTCCTCAAAATTTGCACTTTCTCTCTCTAGAAAGGTTTGTTTCTCTCTTTAGAAGTTGAGAGAGTTTTTTGAAAAAAAAGAAGATTTCTATAGGTCTATTTGTTTTTCTATCAATCTAAGTATTTCTTTATTAGTCTATCTTTCAATATCTTTATCTATCTATTTGTCCATAACATTATGTGTCTATCTGTCAATCTGTCTATCTGTCTATCTATCTATCAATATATGTATCTGTATATCTATCTATAGATCAATTTGTATATGTGTTTATTTATCTTAGTGTTTATCTATCTATCTAACTATATCTCTATTTGTGTATCTATCTATTTTTCTATCTTTCTATCTCTATCTATATATTATTTATTAATGTCTTGATCTATCAAACTATCTATATGTCTATCTAAGAAACTATCTACATGTCTATCATTTTATCTATGTCTCTATTCATCTCTCTATCTATTTATCTATTTATCTATCTATTTGTCTATATATCATTCTGTCTATTTTTTAATTTATCCATCTATCAATCTATCTATTTTTTAATTTATCCATCTATCAATCTATCTATCTATGTGAGTCTATTTATCTATTTTTCAATCTATCTTTCTATCTGTCAATCTTTCTATGTGTCTATCTATCTATCTGTCAGTTTGACTATCTATATATCTATATATCTATCTATCTATTTATATATATGTATGTCTGTCTATCTATGTGTCTATCAATCTTTCTATCTATCTATCTATCTGTCTATCTAAATATTTTTCTTTTAGTCTATTTGCCTATATAGCTAGCAATATATATATATAATATCTATTTGTTTATCTAACTATATAATGATCTACATACATACCTATCTATCTATTTGTCTATTTGTTTTTCTATTTGTCAATATCTCTATCTATCTATATATATATCTATCTATTTTATTATTTATCAATCTATCAGTCAATCTTTCTATTTGTCTATCAAACAATTTCACTAGCAATTTGTCTTTATATCTTTCTTTAAATCATTTAATCTTCCTATTTTAGTATTTGTGTATCAGTCTATCTATCTAATTGTGAAATGTCTAATTGTATATATATCTATTTAACTTTATGTCTATATATCAAACTATCTAACTACCTATTAGTCTATCACTCTAATTGTCAATTTGTTTATCTATCTATCTATCTCTTTATTTCTCTATGTGACTATGTTTCTATCTATATATCTATCTATTTCTGAATCTATCTATCTATCTATCTATATATCTTATGTATGTTTATTATTCGATCTATCTATCTATTTATCTTTGTATCTATCTATCTATCTATCTATCTATCTATATGTCTATTTGTCTATCTCTCTATGTTTCTTTGAGTCTATGTATATATCTGTCTATCAATTTGTAAATATATTTACCTATCTATATATATCTATCTATTTTATTATCTATCAGTCTATCAGTTAATTTTCTATTTGTATATCTAACAATTTAAAAAGAAATTCTTATTTATATCTATCTATCTATCTATCTATCTGCTTATTTGACTTTTTGCTGATCTGTCTATTTATTAATTTGTCTATTTGTCTATCTATTTATTTATATCTTTATTTTTTTATCTATATATCTATCTATTTATCTTTATATCTATCAATCTATCTATTTATATATCTATCTGTATATTTATATATCTATCTTTTTGTATATCTATTTATCTATCTATATATATCTAAAATCTATTTATCAGTATAACTATCATTTTGTGTAACTATTTAATTTCCTATCTATCTATTTATCTATCTATCTTTCAATCTATCTATCTATTTGTTTATTTATCTAACTAACTATCTATCTATATGTATGTCAATCTATTTGTATATCTATCTATTTATTTGTCTTTCTATCTATCTATTTGACTATGTGTATATCTTTCTTTGTGTCTTTTTATCTATATTTC
>JAREIK010003647.1:0-32500 GCA_029783825.1 Sapria himalayana | reverse complement strand
CACAAGAAAAGAACACAAGGTAGCTCACCTTTGTATTCTATTCCCCACTTGAGTTTTACAATGACCATCTTCCTAGTTAAGTTGTTAAGAAAAGGCTTGGGATTAATAGAGATTGTCTGTAATATTTAGTAATAAAAAAACTAATGAATGATATTATCATGCACGTATGCATCGAATATTTCTCTGCATTTACTTAAAAATGCATAAGCATGTATATATGCAATATACATGCATACAACAAGAATATAGTATAACTATATGTGTCCAATCACATACACGCACACTCACACATGCACACACTATTTTCCTATCTTCTCATATTTTTTTATCTTGTCCATATATTATACCTTTCTAGTTCAACTTAATCATTAATGCATGAAAATGGTCATTACCAAATATCATACAACCTAAAATAAATATAATATACTTGATGAATAACCTCATACAAACAATGCCTTTATATACCATGTTATTTTTATTAGGACAACTCTTAGGATGAATAACCTCGATATCACTCTCAAAATGTACTTGTGTGTACCAGGGATACCTCAATGTGTACGACATGCTAATTCTTCCTCAAAAAAGCTATCAATAGAAGAACGTATCAATTGATAAAGTAGAGAACATGACACCCAGCAAAACATAAGCAATATCACAAACATCATGCTCATCAATAAGATAGTTATATATAGTATATATGTACATATAATACTATAGTCTATATGTATATATACTAAGTATATATGTACATATAATACTATAGTGTATATGTATTTATACTAAGTGTATATGTACATATTCACTATAGTATATATGTACATATATACAACTATATGTATGTACATATATATTGCATTATATATACATATACACTATAGTATATATGGATGGCATATTGATATAGAATAGTAGGTATAGATATAGATATAGAACAACATGTAAAGTATTATCCCATTTATACTTCAGAAAGAAGGCACAAAACATCACTATCAATATTAATAAGAAATACGAATCTTATTTGAATTTTCAAAAATATATCTAAAATCTCTTAGAGGAAAACCTAGAAGACAAGCAATGTGAAAGGGTTGGAGCATCAATGTTCACACCCTACCTCCCCGCAACCAGAATTTTCTCCCGGTTCCAAGGTCTTTAAGGGGGTTGCTCTGCCCCGCCACCCTCCACAACACCATGCTCTCGTGTGTCTTTTTTAAAACATTTCTTTGCCTCTCTATGTGCTTGCACCAGTGATTTTAATTGCTTAGCACTAGTGATATAAAATAAACAGTGATTTTTAATTGTTTAGATGGAATTTTTCAGTACACACTACGAGAAAAATCACATTTAGCTAGGGACAATTCCCTAGCTAAATGGGCGATTTCCATCGCTAAATGGGATATATCGATGGATTACAGATGGATAGCTCCCATATCTAAAGTGATTCTTACTAAAATTTAGCATTGGAAAGTGTCCCTAACTAAAAAGTTAGCGATGGAAAAATCTCTTGCTAAAAAGACAAATTCCCTAGCAAAATTAGCAAGCTAAATGAGATCTTCCATCGCTAAACGAAAATAACGATGGAAGAATCCCAAGCTAATGTGCTGGTCGATTAATTTTAGTATCGGAAATAGTCCCTAGCTAAATAAATTTAGCAAAGAAAAATCCATTGCTACTTTTAAGATTTCCGTAGCAAAATAAGATAGGAAAAATTCCCTAGCTAAATTAGCAATGGATTTATCCCTTGCTAATTTAGCAAGCAATTTTTCCCTAGTTATTTTAATTTCAAAAATAATTTCAGAATTTAATTTATTTTAAAATTGTTTAATTAAATAATATAATATTTTTATATCAAATTGAAAAAAAATTGAAACTATAAATAATTTATAATAAACAAAAAATAAAATCATTTAATATCTTATTCTAATTCAATATTTTACATAATTGAAACAATAAAATAACAAAATTTTAATTAGTCTTATTCATCAGTGTATCTACAGACAGTGCATAAAGTATAATATATCCCTTCATTGATGTTCTTTTCTCTCTCCCTGCTCCTCCGATCATTATTTTTCTACTGCAACAAAGCTGTCCGAGTCATGGTACGGAATGTCTAGTGAAAAATCTCATCACTTATAAAAGCTTTGTATGAAGAATAATACGGTATCATATCTGTAAGAAATTTAAACCACTCAGTCAAATTAAAAGAAGTTATGTTTTGATACATATATAATTCTGCAGTATATATGTAAATATATACTAGCATTTCACTCGTACATATATTAATGTTGTATATATACATAAAAATAGTAGTTTTATGTGTACATATAAATTGAGCACAAATATACTCAATATATAGGTACAGAAAATACTATAGTATTATATGTATGTATATACTGACTTAATTCGTACATATATATTGTCTTTATTTGTACGTATATACCTCATTTGGTGTTGTTGCTGCTGCTCCCACTACTGCTCCTGCCACTGCTTCTGTTATTGCTGGCACTGCCAATACCACTACTACTATCACCGCCACAGACAATGCTGCTGCTGCAGATGCTACTCGACACTGTAGTAACTGCCACCGCTGCCCCCACTACTGGTGCTCCCTTTGCACGATGCTTCTGCCTCTGCCCTCGTTGTCGGTGCTGCCATTGCCGCTGCTACCACCACTGTTACCACCACCGTCACTACTGTCATTGCTGCCTCTACCGCTACTACCACCGTTGCTTCCGGTGTAGCTGCTACTGGAGGAACTACCACTGCCTCAGATGCCACCACTCCCGCTGCTGCCACTCCCGCCGCTGCTGCCACTGTCACTCCCGCCGCTACTGCCACTACGGTGGTCCCCACCTCTACCACCGCTGCAACACCCGCCGCAGCCACTGCCGCTTCTACCGCCACTGCCACTTACGCTGCCACCGTTGCCATCACTGCCACCGATGTCACTGCTACTACTACTTATAATAGGTTTTTACATGCCTATAATAGGCTAAAACTTTACCCACAAAATTCAGAGACAAACATTATTTACAAGCATATAAAAATAGTTATTATAAACATGAACAAACACAAATTAGAGTAGATTGTCATACAGCTTAAACTAAAATTTAATTAAATAATTTAATTTTTTTAAATTAAATTTAATAAAAATACAAGCTATAAATAAAAATTTTATATTTAACAAAAAAATCATTTAATAGCTTATTTTAATACAATATTTAAATATCTAAAACAAAAAAATAACAAACATTATATTACATCTTATTAATCAATGTATCTATCGACTGTGCATAAAGTATAATCTATAAATGCATTGACGTTACTTTCTCTCTCTCTGCTCCTCCGATCACTAACTTTCCACTGCGAAAATGCTATCAGATTCATGGTGCATCATGTTTGTTTAAATTTTTTTTCACCTATACAATCTTCATATGGGAAATAATGTTGTAACATATCTATAAGAAATTTAAACCACCAAATCAATCAAAATAAATAAAAAAAACTATGTTTTGATAAATTATATTGTTGTAGTAAATATGTACAAATATACTAGCATTTCACTCGTATATATATTACTACAGTATATGTACATATAAACTGCACTATTATGCATACATATATACTGAGTACATATATATAATCAGTATATATGTACATAAAATACTGTAGTATTATACGTATGTATATACTGACTATATACATACGTATATACCACATTTGTTGTCGTTGCTACTGCAAAGAGAGAGAGAGAGAGAGATGTGGGGGGAGAGAGAGAGAAAAGGAGGAGAGAGAGAGAGAGAGATGGAGGAGAGAGAGAGAGAGAGAGATGGGGGAGAGACAAAAGAAGGGAGGAGAGAGAGAGATGGAGGAGAGAGAGAGAGAGAGATGGGGGAGAGACAAAAGAAGGGAGGAGAGAGAGAGAGATGGAGGAGAGAGAGAGAGATGGAGGAGAGAGAGAGAGAGAGATGGGGGAGAGACAAAAGAAGGGAGCAGAGAGAGAGAGAGAGAGCAAAAAATGCCTTAAGATATCCTCCTCTAACATATTCCATTTAGATAGCAGAGAGAATTGAGCGCCCAATGGGGTTTCCATCAGTAGAAAAAATCCATTTAGATGATATTTGGTGCACATAGAATTCAACAAAGCAAGAGTGCTTCAAGATACCTAGAATTCGAACTTCCCCTATAGAACTATACTTAAACAATCTACCATCATTGTTGGATGCACCACAAACCTCCAGACTGTGCACCTAGAACATGCAGCTTCACGAAGTAACATTACAAGCACTGCCAATAGAGTCCAGTTGACCCACAAAGAACAAGAGATCTAAGAACATGATAGACCAGTTGACCCTCCTATTTCTACATGCTATTAGTGTGTTTTCCACTAATATTCTATTTACAGCATTTAGATGAGGATGCCTTAGAGGCGTTACTATTTTCTTCCTTGTTATCTATAATTTTATTTTTTATTTCTTTGTTTTTTTCAACTATCTACCCCTTATTCTTATTGTTGTATACCACCACTGCCCACTATAGACCTTGCTCTTTTTCTTCCACTCTATCCCTCATTAAACATGTATGCTTTGCCCATATTTTCCTCATATTTTTTATTGTTATCCAGCATGGTGTTATTTTCCTTCTCCCCATCACTGCCCACCTTCATTTCCTCCTTATAAGAGTGTATATTCTGACATAGCATTAGTTCTTTGTTTATATTTTTTTAACCCATGCAGTTTTACCCTTGTCTCTACCATAATATTATTCCAATGCATCATTTCTGCCCATCCCCTTCAAACATTCCTTCTACCCATGGCTCATTCTATTACATTTTAAACAATATTTAGGGATATGTTCAGGCATAAATAACTACCAGAACCCCTATTCATTATCGATGTCTATCCATAGTTACTCTGGAGGCTGTGAGAAGAGATTAAACTAGACGCAAATCATTGGATTATTTGGTTTAGTCATTAAGGCAGGGGCCTCATCAATCATTATTGGTTTACCCATACATTTTGACAAGATGAAGAGAGATTACTTACTGTATAGATGGAGAGGTAAATTATGAAAAATAAACCATACCGGGGCTAACGGGTCCTTCTCTTTCTGGTTGAAATCCATCATCCATTTTAGAATTCTCATTGAAAAGTACTTAATTGCATTGATGCCTCATCCATAGCCTTTGAAAATCTTCCACTTCGAGGCATTGAAGAACCGTATGCTTAGCATCGTAATCCACAATTTTTATAGAACCCTTAAGCTTCAAGGTTTCTATAAACTCATAAAATTCCTTCGCAAGAGGTTTTCCATATAAAAATTTTCCTATTAGGTGTAATTGAAAGGCTCAGCAAGTTTATCGAGACTACCGAGGGAATGAATATCGGTGCCACGCCATTTTTATTTCCAAACCTCATATGCAATATCACGGGTTCCTTAAATAAGCTCACAAAAGACTTCTTAATGAATAAGAAGTCATTTTGCCTCATTTAGCTAAGTATTAGCTTTATTCTTGCACAACTTGAAGTTTTCTCTCTCTAAAAATCTAAATTTCTCTCTCTAGTTCTTAGAGCTATGGGGTTTTTGATCTTCTTTATCTTTTTATTCATCTTATTCTTTTTTTTCATCTTATTATTCTATTATTATTATTATTTTTATTAATTATGACTAGATGCTGGCATGAGATTTTGTCTCTGTGGAGATAACGCGTTTAAATCCCCATTTCTTAAATTGGAAAATGAGATTTTATTTTTTTTATTTCAAAGTGTAAAATTAGGTTGATGAATTTTAAAACTAAATACATCGCCAGGGAAGTTCTGTCACTAAATTAATCACTATATTTCGGATTTAATTATCTATGGAAGTTTTGTCACTAAATCCATCGCTATATTCTAGATTTAATTATCTAAAAATTTATATCGCTAAAATCCATCGCTATATATAGAATGTAATTGGCTAGGGATGTTATGTCGCTAAAATCCATCACTATATTCAATATGTAATTAACTAGGGAAAATCTGTCGCTAAATCCATCACTAAATTATAGATTTTATTTGTTAGGGAAATTTCATCGCTAAATCCATCGCTAAATCACAGATTTTATTAGCTAGAGAAAATTCCACGCTAAATCCATCGCTAAATGACGGATTTTATTAGCTAGGGAAAAACCGTCGCTAAATCCGTCGCTAATTTCAGGCTTTTATTAGCGTGGGATAATCCTTTGCTAAATCCGTCGCTAAATTCCTCTCTTTTCTTGAGCAGAATTTACGAAAAGTTTCTGTCGCTAATCCCTCGCTAAAATCCCTACTTTTCTATAGAGGAATTTACAAAAATTTTCTATTGCTAATTCGTCCCTAAATGCAAAGCTAAATCCCCTACTTTTCTTGAGCAGAATTTACAAAAAATTTTCCGTCGCTAATTCGTTGCTATTTTTTTTCAAAGAAAAATCATAAATCCCTTGCTATTCCCTAGCTAATCCCTCGCTATTTAGCTAGGGATTAATCTCAAGCTAAAATTTCATAGCTAAATTGATATTTTCTTGTAGTGTGAAGATGATGGACAATAATGGCGGACGATGATGGTGGAGAATGACAAAGGATGGTGAATTTGCCCTACACCATTACTACAATCGAATGAGAGACCAAATGATATGAGAGAAGTATAAGCTTAAATATACACTCTCACACTTCTTTACTACTTCAAAGCCTCTAACCATGATATCCTTCTCATCTCCCAAACCCAGGCCAATTATAAACATCTGTACCCCTACAAATAATGGCGTGGTATTAGTTCAATTTCTTTTAAACATAAAAGCCCTAACAGTCGATAATGATACATAAATGCTACATTCAAAATACCAGGTTACTAAATAATGAAAGACGAAGAGCTAATCAAATAATGCATTTGCAATGAACAATCATCAGAACAATTTGATTCGCATCTGCACTCATAGCAAGGGTCATACGAGCAAAGGCTATTACGATAGCACTGATTTAGCTCTATCATCCTCGTAGTTCACTAAAATTAGCATGATGCAAATTACTTCCGGTCCTTAAAGATCAGATATTTTTTATGTGTATTCCATGGCCATGACAATGTGTCGATGCCGTGCAGTGTTCGTGTTTCCCAAACCCTAGCCATATGTTTCTATGGACATTCGTGACTTATGTTTGTGCATGCTGAACAAAATCACTTACGTTTATTAAGTTTATTAAGGTTTAAAAATTCCATTAATATTTTAATTTTAAATTATCAAAACATTTAATATACAATAAATATATATAAAACATAAAGACATATTTTTTATACTTAATAAATTATTCTCAACAAGTTAATATGTGTATAGCAAGACACGCATGAAAACCAAACACGTTTTAATTTTTAATTATCAAATTAATTAAACAATAAATATATAAATAATTTCAAAAAATAGATGTTTTGCCTTCCAAATGGGAAAACAAATTAAATGGCTACAAAATTTGCGAACTTAATATAGCAAGGTAGATATGAAAAGATTATTGGTCTTCAAGCTAGTTTCCTAAAAATCTATAGATACTCTTTGTGTAAAAACTATATAAATATATATAATTTTAGTTTATAATTTTTTAAGTATTCATATTAATTTTTATAAAGATAATATGAATTTATTTTAAAGGCATAAAATTTAATATTATTTGATATAATTTATAATTCATAAAATTCTAAAATTAGTGAGATGAATATTAAGAAAAATTTATATTTATTAAATTTAATAACAACGAAATATTAAAAGCTATTAGTATAAATTTAACTCAATTATTTAGTTCTTATAAATTTTAATAGGGGCAAACATCATTGTATTTATCTTTAAATATCAATTTATTTTGATTAAAATATTATAAAAAATTAGAAATTTTTTTATAATTAAAAAATTTCCAATTTTGTAGTAATTCTTTTTTGAAAAATTTCATTTGTTCAGAAAACTATTTTTTATAGTTAAATTAATATTATTATTTACTAGTTTTTTCATTAATTATGATATTTTTATAAATATATTATATTTTATTATATAATGAATTATTTAATCTTTTTATTAGTAAAAATTTTAATGTATATTCATTTATTTTTTAAAATATCTTTAAATATTTTTAAAATTATAGAATTAATTATTTAATGTTATTGTAGTATTTATTAATAGTTATTATAGTATTTATTAATAGTTATTGTAGTCTTTATTAAAATTAATTTTTTTTGTATTAATATATTTTTTATATTATTTATTTATAATAATCTATTTTTATAATTATACGAGGAGAATGTGTCTATCAAGAATCACTCATCTATAGACCATGAAATATGTACAATTAATATACAAAATTGAATAAAATATTAAAACAAATAATATAAAAAAAATTAAATCATTAAAGATAAGTGATGAAGATTATTTCTAGCCCAAATAGCTATGGAAATTCCTTAGCTAAATGGATATATTTTGTGAAAAAAAAATTAAAGGAATAATCGCTTGCAATAAAATATAAAATAGTATAAAAACATTTTAGATAATAATTTAGCGATGAATTTTGTCTCGATCTAATTAGCTAGAGAAATTCTGTCGCTATATCCATCGTTATATCCGTCACTAAATCCGTCGCTAAATCCGTCGCTAAATTCCATGCTTTTATTCACGAGAAATTTATGAAAATACATTAGTGATGGAAATTTTATAACCAAATATTTCCGTTGCTAATCCATCACTAAATACATTGCTAAATTCTCCACTTTTCTTTGTGTGGAAATCTTCAAATATATTTGTAATAGAATATTTTCAATCAAATATTTCCATCACTAATCCATCACTAATCCATCAAAAAATTTTATTTTAATCTAAAATCAAAAATCCCATGTTATTCCATAGCTAATGCCTTGCAAATTAGCTAGGGATATTATATCAAGCTATATTTCCCTAGCTAAATCAATATTTTCTTATAGTGTTATCTATCTATCTATTAATCTGACTATTTCTCTATCATTCTATCTTTCTATATCTTTATTTATCTATTTATCTCTCTCTATGTTTGTATATATCTATCTATCTGTCTATCTGTCTGTCTATCTATTTTTCAATTTATTTATCAGTTAATTTTGATATATATCCATCAATCTATCTATATGCATATTTATCTATAAATCTACATTTTTATCAACCTATGTGTGTATTTTTCTATCGGTCTATCTTTCTGTATCTTTTTATGTCTGTGTGTATATGGCTATCTATTTATCACTCTATCTCCCTTTTTTATATGTCTATCTATTTAACTATCTATCTATCTATATATCTGATGTCTGATTGTCTATCTATATGTCTATCTGACAATCTTTCTATCCATCCATCTATTTTTCTGTCTATTTTTTCTCTATCTATCTATCTATATATCTATGCATCTTTCTATCCATATATATTTCTATATGTCTATCTATCTAAATGTCTAACTATCTAACTATATATCTAAAAATTTATCAACTATCAAACTATCAATTAAACTATTAGACTATTTGAATATCTGTCTATCTCTTTATCTATTTATATGTTTGTCTCTATCTATCTATCTATATGTCTATATATATATATCTATCTGTCTATCTATCTATCTATCTATCTATATGTCTATTTGTTTATCTGTCTAGTAGGGATTCAGTCTATTTATATATCTAGCAATGTGCCTAGGTATCTAAATGTATATGAGTTTATCATTCTATCTATCTATCATTCTATCTATATATCTATGTATCTAACTATTTGTTTATGCATCTATCTATCTGTCTGATCATCTATCAATCTTCCTATTTATTTATCAGTTTATCTGGTTTATCTATTTTTCTATCTATCAATCTATCTGTCAATATACATATCTTCCTAACTTTCTATTTGTCTACCTATCTTTCAATCTATCTATCTATCTATATATTTATCTATCTATTTGTCTAGTTATCTATTTGTCAATCTGTGTATTTATATATCTATCTTTCTATCTTTCTCTCTATCTACCAATATACCTATTAATTATATATATCTGTCTATCTATCTATCTTTTTGCATATCTATTTATCTATCTATTTATTTGTTTATCTATTTATCTATATGTATATCTATATATCTGTCTATCTGGCTATGTGTCGATGTGTTAATCTATCTTTCTAACTCTCTTTTTGTCTATATATATATATATATCATTTTATCTATCTATCATTCAGTCTATCTGTCTATCATTCTATCTATCTATCTATCTACATGTCTATCTATCTATCTATATATCTATCAATAAATTAATCTGTCTATCTTTTTATCTATCTATCTATCTATCTATATGTCTATCTTTCTGAGTATCTATCTATCTATATATTTGTCTATGTGTCTGTCTATATATCTATCTATTAATATATATATATATATATATATATATATATATATATCTATTTATCTATCAATCTATCAATTTTACTATTTATCAATCTATCTATTTATCTATCTATCTTTTTTATCTATCTATTTCTTTATTTATCTATATGTTTATCAAAATATATGTTTATCTATCTATCAATATATCTTTCTGGCTAACTATTTATCTATCTATATGTATATCTATCTATCTATACATCTATTTATCTATAATATTTGTCTTTCTATCTATTTGTCTATCGGTATATCTTTTTATATCTATATATGTCAATTTGTTCAACTTTCTAAGTGTATATCAATCAATCTATCTATCTGTCTATTTGTTAAACAGTCAATCTATCTTTAGTCAATCTATATATCTATATAACTTTCTCTCCATCTATCTATTATTTATATATCTGTGTATCTATCTATAAGTATATCTTTTTATGTATTTATTTGTCTATCTATCTATCTATTTATCATTCTATCTATATATAAATCTATGTATCTATCATTCTATTTATTTGTGTATCTATCTATCTATCTATCTATCTGTTTATGTGTATATTTAGCTATTTACAAGTCTAGTAGTTTATCTATCTATATGTCTATTTCTATATCCATCCATCTATCTATATGTCTATTTATATATCTCTCTATCTATCTCTCTATCCATCTATCTATATGTCAATCTTTCTATCTATTTATCTATCTATATGTCTATATATCTAACTATTTATATATCTAACTTTATATCTATCTATTTGTCTATCTATATATCTATCTATTTGTCTATCTATCTATCTATCTATTTATCTATTTGTTTATATTTTTATTTTCAATCTGTCAATCTATCTATTTGTCTCTCTTTATCTATTTGTCTAACTATCTATTTTTCAATCTATTTATCTATCTATATGACTATTTTTTATATTTTTATCTATCTATATGTCTATTTCTTTAACTTTCTAACTATCTATCTATATAACAATCTATATGTCTATCAGTCTATACCTCTATTTATCTATATATCTATATGTCTATCTTTCTAAATCTCTATCTATTTATATGTCTATTTGTCTAAATGTCCATCTATTTATTTGTCTAATTGTTTAATTATCTATTTTTCTATTTATCTAAATGTATATCTATCTAAATATCTATATGTCTAAATGTTTATCTATCTAAATGGACTATGTGCATATCTATATATTTTTCAATTTATCGATCTATTCTTCTATCTATATATATTTCTATATATCTGTCTAATTAAATAAATTTCTAACTATCTATCAATTAAACATTGTATCTATATAACTATACAAAAATATTTCTATCTATTAGTTAATCTGTCAATTAACCTATCAGTCTTTCTATCTTCGATCTATGTATCAATATATTAGTCTATCTATCTATGTGTTTATAAGTCAATCAATCAATCAATCAATCTATCTGTCTGTCTATCTCTCTATTTATCTATCTTTATGATAATCTATTTATCTATCTATCTATTTATATGTCTGTCTATTTATCTTTCTATATATTTAACTTTCAATCTTTCTATATTTGTATCTATCTATCTATATATCTATTTATCTATCTATTTGTATATCTCTCTATTTGTATGTCTAGATATCCATCCATTTATCTATCTATCTATATGTCTATCTATCTATCTCTCTGCCTGTCTATTTACCTATCTATCTATCTATCTATTTATCAATCTGTCTTTCGATCGATTTATCTATTTTTCTACTTGCCTTTTTGTCTAAATTTTTATATTTCTAACTAAATATTTTTCGATCTAACTAACTAACTATCTATTTATTTATATATCTATCTATCTTACAATTTATTTATCTATTTCTATAACTATTTATCTATCAGGCTTTTTGTCTATCTATCTATTTTCAAGCTATCTAATTGTCTATTTGTCGATATCTCTATTTTCCTATTTGTCTATCTAAATATCTATCTATCTATATATTTGTCTATCTATCTATTTTTCAATCTAGCTATCTGTCTAAATTTTTATTTTTTTATATTTTATCTATCTATATGTTATTTTTTCAAACTTTCTAACTATCTATCTAACTGTTTATGTATCAATCTATTTATCTCTCTATTTGTGTATATATCTATAAATCTATAAGTCTATAAGTATATCTATCTCTCTGTCTATCTGTCTATCTGTCTATTTTTCTAATTGTCTATTTGTTTATCCATCTAAGTGGCTACCTATCTAAATGTCTATCTATCTAAATGTATATCTCACTATCTGTATATCTATCAATCTATCTATCTATTAATCTATCACTCTATTATATTTTTCTATTTGTCTAATTAACTAACTTTATAACTATCTAACTGTTAATCTTTTTTTATATATAACATTCTAACTATATTTCTTTATATAAGTATAATAGTCTATTTGCCTCTCTGTCTTTCTATATATCTATCTATCTATTTATCTATCTATCTATTTATCTATCTGTTTATCGATCTATCTATATGTCTATCTAGGTATATGTTTATCTATCTATCTACCTATCTTTCTATCTATCTGTCTATCTATTTTTCTATCTATCTGTCTATCTATTTGTCTATCTATCTATACGTCTATCTACCTCTTTATCTATCTATATTTATATATGTTTATCTATCTATCTATCTATAAATATATCTATCCATTTATTTTTTTATCTATCTATCTTTATATGTTTCTATATTTCTATCTTTCTATCTATCCATTTGTCTATCAATTTATTTGTTTATCTATTTATATGTCTATCTATATATCTATCTACATATCTAAATGTCTATCTATCTATATATATTTCTATCTATCTATCTATCTATCTATTTGTATATCTTTTTATCTATCTATCTGTATATCTATCTATATATCTATTTATCAATCTATTTGTCTATCTATCTATCTATCTAGCTATTTGTCTAATTGTCTATTTGTCTAACTGTCTATCTATCTATCAATCAATCAATCTATCTATCTGTATATCTATTTATCACTAAATCTATCGGACTATCTAATAGTTTATTAGTTTATTTATCTTTTTCTCTATCTATATATCTATTTATGTGTCTATATGTTTATCTATTAATCTATTTATTTATCTATCAAAATAGTTGTCTATCTATCTACCTACCTATCTATTTGTCGATATGTCTATTTTTCTATCTATCTATTCATCAATCTATCATTCTACCTTCCTATCTATCTATCTTAATATTTATTTATTTATCTATTTATCTATATATTTGTCTATTATTTTATCAGTCTAGTTGTTTTTTTTATCTATCTATCAATATATCTATCTAACTATCTAAGTATCTATATGTTTATATGTCGATATGTCTATATGTCTATATGTGAATTTGTCTATTTGTCTAGTTGTCTATTAGTCTATATATTTATCTATCTATCTATCTATCATTGTATCCGTATATATATATCTATCTATCTCTCAATATTTCTATTTGTCTATCTATCTTTTTATTTGATTATATGTTTATCTATCGATCAATGTATATGTGTAACTGGCTATCATTCATTCTATCTATCTATCTAACTATCTATTTGTCTTTGTGTATATCTATCTATCAGTCAATTTGTCATTGTATCTATCTATATATCTAGCTATTTATGTATCTATATGTTTATCTATCAATCTGTTGATATGTCTTTTTATATATGTATCTGTTTTTCTATCTTTATGTTTATTTATCTATATGTCTATCTATCTATCTATAAATTAGTCTATCTAGCTATCATTCTAATTGATTATCAATCAATCTATATATCTTTCTATCTATCAATCTATTTATATATCTATCTATCTATATGTCTATTTATTTATCTATCTATCTCTCTATCTGTCATTTTTTATATCAGGATATGAATAAATCAATTAATCTATCAATCGATCTATATGTCTATCTATCTATCTATTAATTAGTCTATATGTCAATCTATTTATCTGTTTGTCCGAACATCTTTCTATGTATCTATTTTTCTATTTATATATCTAGGTATTTATCTTTCTAATAAGCTTATTACCCTTATTTAAATTAATCTATTAGTCAATGTATTTATACGTCTATCTATATTTCTATCTGTCTATCTATCTATCTATTATTGTACCTATCAATCTTAGTTGTCTGTCTATCTATCCGGCTATATGTCGATCATTATATTTATCTATCTATCTATCTATCAATATAACTATCTATCTATCTTTGAAATATATATATATATATATATATATATATATATATATATATATATATATATATATATATATATATATATATATCTATCTATCTATCTATATATCTATCTATCCTTCTATATGTCTATCTATATATATCAATCTATATGTATTTCTATCTATTTGTCTATCTGTCAATTTATCTATCAGCCTATTTGTCTATCTATTTATATGTCATTCTATATATCTTTTTATGTGTCTATGAAGTTATCTATCTATTTGTATATCTTTCAATCTATCTATATTTCTAGATATATATATATATATATATATATATATCTATTTATATGTCTATATATATTTGTCGATCAATCTCTATATCTATTTGTCGAATGATTTGTCTATTTATCTATCTATTTCTATATTTGTCTATTTTAAGATTTATCTATGGTTCTATCTGTGTATCTATCTATCTATCTATATATCTACCTATCTATTTATCTGTCTGTCAATCTATCAATTTATCTATTTGCCTATATTTGTATCTATCTATCTATCATTCTATATATCTTTTTCTCTCTAATTTTCTATTAGTCTATCTCTCTAACTATCTATCTGTCAATTTGGCTATCAATCACTTAATCTATCTATCTATCTATCTTTTTTCTATATATGTATCTATATCTCTATCTATCTATATATCTATCTGTCTGTCTATCTATATATCTATCTGTCTATCTGTCTATGTATTTTTCTATCTATCTGCATATCTTTCTTTCTATCTATCTATATATCAAGGTGTGTATCTTATTATATATCTATCTATCTATCTTTCTACTTATCTATTTTTATATCTATATGTATATCTTTATGCTTATTTATTTGTCTGTCTATCCATCTATCTAATTTTATATTTTTATGTCTATCTATCTATTTATTTGTCCATTTATCTGTCTATCTATCTCTCTATCTATTTTGTATCTATCTGTCTATCTATCTATCTATATATTTGTCTGTCTATAAGTTTATCTATCTATCTTTCTATCTCACTATTTAACTACCTATCTGTCTATCTATATCTCTATATCTCACTATATACATATCTGTGTGTGTATATATATATATATATATATATCTGTCTATCTATCTATCTATATATATATATTTGTATTTCTATAATTATGTTATTATGTCTATCAATCTGTCTATCACTGTCTATTTTTTCTCTCTTTCTATTTATCTAATTGTTTATCAATCTAACTATGTATATATAAATCTAACTATCTCTCTATTTGTCTTACTGTCTATCTATGGATATATATATATATATACACACACACACACACACACACACACACATATATATATATATATATATATATATATATATATATATATATATCTATTTTTTATATATCTTTATATCTATCTTTCTATCAATTTTACTCTCTATCTATCTATCTATTTCTATATCTATCTAATTATCTATTATTATATTTATATATCTTTCTATTTGTCTATCTTTCTTTCTGTCTATCTATATATCTATTTAAATGTCTATCTATCTAACTATCTATATATTTATTTATCTATATATCTATATATCTATATATATATTAATCAATTTATCTGGCTATTTGTCTATCTATATATATATCTATAAAACTACCTTTCTATGTGTCTATGTATCTATATATCTATCTATATATATCTTTATCTATCAATCTTTCTATCTATCTGTCAATCTATATGTCTATAAATTTATTATATATCTATCTATCTATCATTTTGTCTATCTCTTTATCTGACTATCTCTATAATTTTTTTTATATCTATCTATCTATATATCTATCTATTTTTTAATCTGTGTATCTATCTATGTATATGTATGTTTGTGTATATATTTATTTATAAATCTCTCTTTCTTTCTTTGTGTCTATCTCTCTATCAATCTATGTATCTATGTATCTATGTATCTATCTATTTATTTATCTATCTGTCTATCTTTCATTCAATCTATATATCTATGTGTCTAACTATTAATCTATCAATCTGACTATCTATCAATCTGACTATCTATTAATCTGCCAAACTATATATCTCTCTCTATCTATTTGTCTATATGTGTAACTATTAACTATGTAACTATCATACTATCTTTCTTTCAATTAATTTCTCTATATGTCTATCCATGTATTTATCTATCTATCTACCTTTATATATGTAGATCAGTCTATTTATATATATATATATATATATATATATATATATATCTATCTGTCTATATATTTACCTATCTATTTACCTATCTATCTGTCTAAATGTAAATATATCTAGGTGCCTATATGTCTATATGTATATATGGCTATCTGTCTATCTATCTACCTATCTACCTATCTATCTATTTGCTTATCCATCTATCTAAGTATCTAAGTCTATATGTCTGTCTATCTATTTGTCAATCTGCCTATTTGCCTAATTATCTATGTATCTATCCATATATATATATATCTATCTATCTATCTATATATCTCAATATCATCAATATATATCACTATATATATATTATATATATATATATTTATATATATGTTTGTATATCTATCTCTCTATCTACTATGTATCGATGTGTCTATGTGTGTATCAATCTATCTTTTTATCTATCTATTTGTCATCTATGTATATGCTAATGTATATATCAATATATCAAACTATCTGTATAAATATACATACACACACACACACACACACACACACACACACACACACACACACACACCTACCCACACACACACACACACACACACACACACATATATATATGTCTTTATGCCTATATATATCTATCTATCTATATTTTTTCTATTATGTATCTATCTCTATCTATATATATGTCTATCTGTCTATCTCTCTTTCTATATATCTATTTATATATTTATATATCTATCTAAATATAAACCTACCTAAATTTTTACCTATCTATATATTTGTGTATCTATCATTCTTGTTATCTGTCTATATGTCTATATTTCTATCTTTCTATATGTCTATGTATCTATCTATCTGTATATCTTTTTATCTATCTGTCTTTCTATCTATTTGTTTATCTCTCCATCTATCTATCTTTCTATCTTTCTTTCAGTGTCTAAGTATCTATATATATGTATAGTTTTTTTATATCTGTCTATCTATCTTACTATTTGTTTATCTATCTATCTATCTCTCTATCTATCCATCTGTCAATTTTTATATCTGTCAATCTGTCTATATATCTATCTATCTATCTATCTATCTAAATGTTAATCTATAAATTTATCAATCTGCATATCTTTCTATCTATCAATTTTTCTATCTATCCATCTATCTATATATCTATAACTATCTATATATCAATTTGACTATCTATCTATCTATCTATTTATCTACCTATCTATATAACTGTCTATTTGTCTATTTATCTATTTTTATATTGGTCTATCTGTATAACTATCTATTTGTCTAACTACTTATTTCTTTAAATAAATATATGTCTATCTATCTATTTTTGTAACTATCTAACTATCTTTAAATCTAATTAAGTATATGTCTTTGTGTCTATCAATCTATTAGTCAACCTATCTATCAATCTGTTAGTCTATAAGTCTATTTGTCTATATGTCTATAATTCAACCTATCCATTAGTTATTAGACTATAAATTTATTAGTTGGACTATCTATTTATCTTTCTATCTATCTATCTATCTAAATTTCTAATAGTTAATGTATCATTCCATCTATTTGTTTATCATCTATCTATCTATATGTGTACATGTTGATCTATCTATTAGACTATTATTCTATTTTCCTATATTTTAATCTATATAAATATCTTTTGTATAAATGTCTATGTGTATCAATCTATCTATGTAACTGTCTATTTGTCTATCTATATATCTATCTATCTATCTGTCTGTCCGTCTAACTATCTAATTGTCTTTCTACTTACTACTGTATCATTCAATCTATATATTTATCAAGCTATATATCAATTTATCTATCTCTATATCTATCTATCAGTCTATCTATTTGTCTATCTATCTATTTGTTTGACTATCTATCTTTCTATTTGTCTATATGTCTATCTAAATATGTGCCTATCTATCTATCTATATAGCTTTCTATTTGTCTATCTATATATCAAACTATTTATCTAACTATTTATATGTCAATCTATCTATCAATCTATCAGTCTATCTATCGATCTATTTATCTATCTATATATATGTCTATCTGTGTTTCTATTTGTATATCAGTATATCTCTCTATTTTCTTATCTATCTTTTTATTTTTCTATCTATCTTTTTGTCTATCTGTCAATCTACCTATTAGTTAAACTATTATTATGCTTGTCTATTTATCTTTGTATCTAATTAACCATTTTTTTTCAATGTGTCTATGTGTCTATTTGTCTATTTGACCACGTGTCTATGTATCTATATCTGTCTATCTCTCTAGCTATTTATATATCTATCTATCTATTTATCTATCTATCTATCTCTATATCCAAATATCTAACTATCTGTATATCTGCCTATATGTATATTTGTAAAATTGGATATCTAACTATCTCCCTATATCTCTATTTAGATATTTGTCTATCTATCTATCTATCTATCTTTTTATCTATCCATATATCAATCTACTAACTGACTATCTATATATTTATCTATAAATATATATCTAGCTCTATCTATCTATCTTTTTATTTGTCTGTCTATCTGTCTATGTAAATATTTTTCTATCAATATATTTGTATTTTTATCTATCATTCTATTTGTCTATATGCCTTTTTTTTATTTATCTATATATCTATTTATGTATATGTATATCTATATATCTATTTATGTATATGTATATCTATTTATCTATCAATCTTTCTATCTGTCTATTTGCTATCTATCTATCTATTTTTCAATCTGTCTATCTGTCTTATTGACTATGTGTCTATATGTCTATCTAACAATCTATATATATGTCTATTTATCTATATGTCCATTTGTGTAAATATCTACTTGTCTATTTGTTTATCTCTCTATCTTTCTATGTATCTATTTGTCTATCTATCTACCTTTTTATATGTCTATCGATCTATTTATTTATTTATCTATCAACTATATATTTATATCTATCTATTTGTCTATTTGTTATATATCTATCAGTCTATCTATCTACCTATCTTTCTATCTATCTGTCTGTATATTTGTCAATCAATCTATCTATATATTTATCTATCTCTCTATCAGTCGATCTGTATATTTGTGTATCTATGTATCTTTTTATCTACTTATATGTTTATCTACCTATCTATACCTCTCTCTAGTTGTCTATTTGTCTATCACTATATTATATATCTATCACTATATTATATATCTATCAATTTGGCTATCTGTCTATCTATCTATATGTCTATATATATATATATATCAATCAATTAATCAATCTATATATATATGCCTATCTATCCATCTGTTTATTTGTCTATTTATTTATCTGTCTATAGTTCTATCTATCTAAATATGTATTTTTCTTTCTTTCTATTTCTCTAAATAATTGCACGTTTATATATATATATATATATATATTGTTTATCTATTTAACTATCTTTCTATCTAACTTTGTAACTATATTTCTATCTATCAGTGTTTTAGTCAAAAAGTCTTTTTGTCTATTTGTCTATTATTCTATATGTTAATATTTCTCTCTCTCTCTCTCTATAAGTCTATCAATATATTAGTCTATCTATCTATCTATTTAAATATATATTACTATATATCAATCTGTTTATATGTCAATCTGTCTATCTATATCTTTGTCTATCAGATGATTTATCTATGTGTCTACCCATCTATCTATCTGTCTATCTAGTATGTGTATATGTTTTTATGTCCATATCTATCTATATATCTATCTTTCAATGTATATATATTTATATCTACCTATTTGTTTATATATATATATATATATCTGTCTGTCTGTCTATCTATATATTTCTCTGTTTATCTATCTATTTATATTTCTTTTATTATGTCTATCTATTGTGTGTCTATCTCTCTATCTTTATATTTGTCAACTTGTCTATATGTCTATCTATGTATCAATCAATTAATTAATCTATCTATCTATCTTTGAATTTTATATCTAAATCTATCTATCTATATGTCTATATCTCTATCAATTTATCTATCTGTCTCACTCTTTATTTGTCTAATTATCTATTTGTCTATCTATATATCTTTCTATTTATCTATCATTCTATTTTGTTATATATCTATCTTTCTTTCTAGTTATCTATCTATATGTCTATCGATCTATCTATCATTCTTTCTATGTGTCTAAGTATCTATCTATTTTTAATATATCTCTTTATCTATCTATCTATCTATCTATCTCTCAATCTATCTATCTTTTTATATTTTTATCTATCTATTTATCTATCTATTTTTCTAATCTATTTATCACTCTATCTGTCTATCTATCTATATATCTATATTTTGATATATCTATCTGTCAATTTGTAAATTTATCTACCTACCTATATCTTTGTCTATTTATCTATATAACTATATATCTATCTCTTTAGTTTTCTATTAGTCTATCACTCTAAATATATATCTATCAATAAGGATATATATCAATTTGTCTATCTTTCTATCTAATTGTCAATCTATCTATCTATATACCTATCTATCTATCTATCTCCCTATCAGTCTATCTATATATTTGTCGAATTATCTCTCTCTATAATTATAAATATACATTCATCTATTTGTCTATCTATCTATTTCTCTAAATAATTTTATGTCTATCTATCTTTTTTTGTAATTGTCTAACTATCTTTCTATCTAATTAAGTAACAGTCTTTCTATATATGTCTATTAGTCATTTCATCTATCTATCTATATGTCTACTAGTCTGTCTATCTATATGTTATTATGTCTATCTGTCTATAAATCTCTTAGTCTATTTGTCTATCTTTCTTTCAATCAATCTATCTAAATATCTAATAATCTATGTATCATTGTATCTATTTCTCTATCATCTTTTTGTCTATCTGTCTAAAATATCTCTCTATATATTTGATTATTTTACTATTTACCATCTATCTATATGCCTATCTATTTCTCTATCTATCTATATATTTGTCTATGTATTTACCATTCTATTTATCTATTTGCCTATATGTTTATCATTCTATTTATCTATTTGTCTAATTGTCTATCTGTTAATTTGTCTATTTATCTGTCTATTTATATGTCTATCTTTCTATCAATCTATCTGTCTATTTGTATATGTGTCTATTTATCTATGTATCTAAATGTCTATCTATCTATTTGTTAATCTATCTATATTGCTATGTGTCCATCTATCTATTTTTTTTGCTATCTATCTATCTAACTATATGTCTATTTATATATCTATTTATCAATCAATCTTTATATCTATCTATTCATCTATCTATCTATCACTATGTCAATCTATATTTATGATTATATGTTTTTTTGTCAATCTATTTGTCTATATGTCTTTCTATTCATCTATCTATCTATCACTATGTCAATCTATATTTATGATTATATGTTTTTTTGTCAATCTATTTGTCTATATGTCTTTCTATTCATCTATCTATCTATCTAAATACCAAATTTTTATTCATTCAATCAATCAATCAATCTATTTGTATATCTACCTATCTATTAATATATTTATATGTTTATCTATTCATTTGCCTATTTATCTCTCTATCGATATATGTGTATATCTGACTATCTGCATATCTATCAATATTCCTATTTGTCTATCTCTCTATCTACCTATTTAGTAATCAATTAATCTATTTATTTGTCTATATGACTATCTGTCTAAATATCTATATTTTTATTTGTTTTTCTATCTATCTGCCTATCTATCTATTTGTCAATCTAATTACTTATCTATCTATCAATCTATCTATCTATCCATCTATTTATAAATTTTTCTATCACTTTATTTGTTTATCTATCTATTTATACGTCTAATTGTCTAATTTTCTATCTATATATGTGTCAATCTACATATTTTTCTATTGAATAATTTGTATATCTATCTATTAACTATTTGACTATCAGTACATTTTTTTATCTATTTGACTATCAGTCTATTTATCCATTTCTAAATCTATTATTCTATCTATCTTTATCTTTATATCAAACTATCTTTCTTTCTATATATGTTTTAGTTTATTTATCTATTTGTCTTTCTTTCAATCTATCTTTCTCTATGTCTATCCGGCTATATGTATATCTATCTATCTCTCTATTTTCCTATCTCTGTATCAATCTATCTTTCTTTTTTCCTATCTATCTCACTGTCTATATGTGTATTTGTCAGTATGTCTATTTGCCTATCGGTCTATATGTCTATTTCTCTATCAATCTATTTGTCTATATGTACAACTATCTATGTGTCTATACTTGTATTTGTCTATGTGTCTAAATGTCTATCTATCTGCTTGTCTATCTATTTTTCTATCTTTTAATCAAACAATCTGTATATCTATCTTTTGGTGTATCAAACTAGTTCACTTTATTTTTATAAGAATATTTATCTATTTAGATGTATATCTATCTACCTATTTGTTTATCTATAGATCTATATATTAGTCTATCTATATATTTATATATCTATATGACTATATCTCTATATTTCTATCTATTTGTCTATCTGCCTATCTATCTTTCGATTTATCCATCCATCTATCTGTCTATACATCTATCTATCTATCTATATCTCTATCTTTCTATATGTTTATCTGTCTATCTATCCAATTATCTGTCAAAATACTTAGCTATCTATCTATTTGTATATTTATCAAGCTATCCATTATCTATCTATCTACATATCTATCTATCTATTAGTTTATCTATATATTTATAAATATATATATCTATATATCTAACTTTTTTTAAATATATTTATCTATATATCTTTCTATTTATCTATGTATCTGAATATCTAACTATCTGTCTATATATATATATATATATCTCTATCTCTCTCAATTAAACTATATGATTATATAGCTATCTATTGATCAATTTATCTATTTTCTATCTATCTATCCATCTCTCTATCTGCCTGGTTATCTATTTGTATATCTACCTATATGTTAATATATTTATATGTTTATCTATCCATTTGTCCATTTATCTATCTATGTTTGTGTATATCTGACTATCTATATATCTATCAATATGACTATTTAGCTATCTTTCTATCTATCTATCTACTAATGAATCTATCTTTTTTTCTAGCTATATGACTATCTATTTATATATCTATATGTTTATTTATTTTTCTATCTATTTGTCTATCTGCCTATCTATCTATTTTCCAATCTAATTACTTATCTATCTATCAATCTATTTATCTATCTATTTATAAATCTATCAGTTTATTTATTTATCTATCTATTTATATGTCTAATTGTCTGTCTATCTATATATGTTTCAATCTAGATTTTTTCCTATGGACCTATTTGTCTATCTATCTATTCACTATTTGACTATCTGTCTTTTTATCTATATATCAGGATATATATCTATTTCTGAATTTATTATTCTATCTATCTTTATATCTTAATATCTATCTATCTGTCTTTCTATATATGTTTTAGTCTATCTGTCTATTTGTCGTTCTTTCAATCTATCTTTCTATGTGTCTATCTATCAATATGTATATTTATATATCTTTCTAGTTTTTTATCTATCTATCAATCTATCTTTCTATCATCTTATCTATCTGACAATCTATCTGTATATTTGTCATTCTTTCAATCTATCTTTCTATGTGTCTATCTATCTATATGTATATTTATATATCTTTCTAGTTTCTTATCTATCAATCTATCTTTCTATCATCCTATCTATCTGACAATCTATCTGTGTATTTGTTAGTATGTCTTTTTGTCTATCTATCTATATGCCTATTTCTCTATCAATCTATCTATCAATATGTACAACTTCTTATGTGTCTATGCATTTATCTATCTATGTGTATATGAGTCTATGTGTCTGGTTCTAAATATCTATCTATCTATCTGTTTGTCTATGTATTTATCGATCTTTTAATCAATCTATCTATATATCTATCATTTTGTGTATCAAACTATTTGATATCTTTTTATAAGAATATTTGTCTATTTGGATGTCTATCTATCTGCCTATTTGTTTATCTATAGATCTATATATTAGTCTATATATATATATTTATATATCTATGAGTCTAAATCTCTATATTTCTATCTATTTTCCTATCTATTTAACTATCTTTTGGTTTATCCATCCATCTATCTATCCATATATCTATCTGTCTATCTATATCTCCATCTATCTATATGTTTATCTGCCAATCTTACTATCTATTTATTTATCTATTTATCAAGATATCTATTTATCTATCTATTTATATATTTATCTATCTATCTGTCTATTAGTTTTACTATATATTTATAAATCTATATATCTATATATCTAATTCTCTTTAAATCTATTTATTTATCTATCTATCTGACTTTCTAACTATCTATTTATCTATGTATTTGTCTATATATATATATATATATATATATATATATATATATATATATATATCTCTCTCTCTCTCTATCACTATTTATTTATATGATTATATATTTATCTATCAATCTATTTATTTATTTTCTATATATCTATTTACACTACAACAAAATGTTGATTTAGCTAGGGAATTTTAGGTAGGGATTAATCCCTAGCTAAATTACGAAGGATAAGGTAGGAAATAGCTAGGGAATAGCAAGGGATTTATGTTTTTCATTAAAATAAAAATTTGCAATGGATTAGCAATGGAATAATTTCGTAAATTCCACCTCAAAAAAAGTGGGGAATATAGCAATGGATTAGCTATGGATTAGCGACGGAATATTTTCATAAATTCTACTCAAGAAAAATGAGTAATTTAGCAACGGATTAGCGACAGAGTTTCTCTATTTAATAAAATTTGAAATTTAACGACAGATTTAGAGACAAAATTTTTCTTGTTATAAAATCTAAAAATTAGCAATGGATTTATCGATGGAATTTCCTTAGCTATTAAAATCCAAAATTTAGTTAAGGATTTAGTGACGAAATTTTCCTAGCTAATTATATTCCTAACATAGCGACAAATTTCAGCTATAAAATTTCCTAGCTAATTACATACTGAACATAGTGACAGATTTTACCGAAGTAATTTTCCTAGCTAATTACATCTTGAAAATATAGCTACGGATTTAGAAATGTAATTTTTTTTGCTAATTACATAATTAATATAGCGATAGAACTTCCCTAGCTAATTACTTCCTAAATATAGTGACGAATTTTAGTGATGTAACTTCCCTAGCTAATAAAATCCTGAATATATTGACGGATTTAGTGAGGGAACTTCTCTAGCTAATTAAATTCGGAATATAGCGAGGGATTTAGTGACTAAAGCTTTCTATCTATCTATATAATTATTAATCTTTCTATCTATCTTTATAATTTTTAATCTATATATTTATATATCAATCTATTTGTCTATATAGCTATATATCTATCTATATATCTACCTATATATATATGTGTGTGTGTGTGTGTGTGAATCTCTATAAATATCTATCTACCAATCTTCATATTTACTTATCTATATATTTGACTATTTATCTATCTTACAATTTGTCTATCTGCCTATCCATCTATCTGAGTTTTTTTCTATCTATCTATTTGTCTATCTGCCTATTTATCAAATTATCTGTCTATTTGTGTGTATATATATATATATCTATCAATCTCTCTGACTATCTATCTATCTATATATCAGTCTATCAGTCTATCTATCTATCTATATATCAGTCTATAAGTCTATCTATCTATCTATCTATTAATATATCAATCCATCTATCTATCTGTCTATCTATGAATATATCTTTCTTTCTTTCTTTCTATCCTTCTATCTATATTTTTGTTTATCTATATCGCTATCTATCTTTTTATTTTCATATCTGTCTATCTAGCTATATGTCTAATTGTCTATCCGTCTATTTGTCTCTCTTTGTATCACTTTATCTATCTATGTTTATGTGTCTATGTTTCTATGTGTCTATGTGTCAACGTGTCTATGTATCTATGTGTTTATGTTACTATGTGTCTATGTGTCATGTATCTATGTGACTATGTGCCCACGTGTCTATGTGTCTATGTATCTATGTTTCTAACTATCTAACTTTCTGTCGTTCTATCTATCAATAAATCTTTCTGTCTATATATATATATATATTCCTATTTGTCTATTTGTCTATTTGTCTATCTGTCATTCTGTATATGTTTCTATTTATCTTCTGTCTACTTGTTTATCAGTCTATCTATTTATTTGTATATCTATCTTTCTACCTAACTATCTATTTTACTATTTATCTATTTGTCTATCTATCAATCTCGCTATTTGCCTATCTGTCTTTATCTGTATCTTTATATTCATCTATTAGACTATAATTCTATCCATCTATCTATATGGATGCTTATCTATCTGCATTTCTCTTTATCTATCTATCTATTTATCTATCTATGTATCTATTTGTATAACTATCTTATATTTGTCTATCCAAAATTCTGTCTATTTCTCTATCTTTTAGTTTATAAGTCTATTATACTATATGTATATTTATTTATCTATCTATCTATAAATCAATTTTTATGTCTGTCTAACTATCTATTTGTTTATCTATCAACTTGTCAATCTATCTATCTATCTATTTGTATATCTATCTAACTATTTCCTCGTCTATCTATGTATCTAACAACTATTTGATTATCTATCGGTTTGTCTATTAGTTTATCTTTCTATATGTCTATCTACATATCAAGCTATCTTTCTGTCTGGGTGTCTATCTGTCTATCTACCCATCTATCTATATGTTTATCTATCTATCTATCTGACTATTTGTCCATCATTCTATCTGACTATTTTTCTATCTTTCTATATGTCTATCTATATATCTTTCTATATGCCTTTTTGTCTATCTATCTTTTTATATATCTGCCTATTTATCTATTTGTTTAACTATCTTAGTATCTTTCTATATTTATCTCTATTTATACATCTGTCTAACTATCTAACTATCTGATTTTTCTATCAATCATAATTTATCTACCTATCTAACTATCTATATATGTGTTTATGTGTCTATCTATCTATTTGTCTATCTATTTATATGTCTATATATATATATATATATATATATATATATATATATATATATATATATATATATCTTTTTAGTTATCTATCTATTTGTCTATATGGCTGTCTCTATCTCTTTATCTAAGTTTGAGTTTATTAGTCTATAAGTCTATGTATCTATCTATCAATCTATGTAATTGTTTATATGTCTATCTGTTTATATGTTTATCTTTCTATCTGTCTATCTATTGATTTTTAAATCTATCTATTGTCAATCTGTCTATATATCTATCTGTCTATATATCTATTTGTCTATTTTTCTATTTGTCTTTCTATTTTATATGTATCCATCTATCTATCTATATGTCTATCTCTCTAACTATCTATTTGTTTATGTGTCTTTATGTCTATATGTCTATATATCAATCTATGTAACTGTCTATCTATCTATTTGTATATTTGTTTATGTTTCTATTTATCTATCTATCTATTTATGTGTCTATCTATCTATCTATCTATCTCTCTATATATATGACTATTAGTCTATCTATCTATATATCAATCTATAAATTTATCTATATGTCAATATATACACACACACACACACACACACACACACACACACACACACACACACACCCCAGTCTATCAATTTAATTTTATAAGTGCCTAATTATCTATCTATTTATTTATCTAACTATCAATTTATGTCTTTATGTTTATATGTGTCTATCTATCTATTTGTCTAACTGTCTATCTAACTATCTTATGGTTGTTTTTTGTCTATCCATCTATCTCCCTGTCAATATATCTTTCTATTTGTCCGTCTCTCTATATGTCTTTTTGTCTATCTCTATGTCTATCTATATATTTTCTATCTATCTATCTATCTATCTACCTATCTATCTATTGGTCAATTTGAATATCTATCTTTATAACTATATCTATATGTCTATTAGTCTATCAATCTACCTGTCTTTCTATCTATCTGTCTATATATATAAATATATAGATAGACAGATAGATATATAAATAGATGGATAGATATACAGATAGATAGAGAGAAAGTTAATCAGATAGATAGAAGTTAAACTAGTACATAGATAGATAGATAGACATTTAGCTAGATAGACACGTAGATGTATTGTTTGATTGACACATTGATCTGGTAGATTTATAGACTGATAGATAGACAAATTGATAAAAAGATTGATAGATAAATAGACAGATAGAAAGACAATTAGATAAACAAAAAGAGTTATAGATAAATAAAAAGATAGATGAATATATAACTAGATAGATATATAAATAGATAGATAAATAGATTGATTTGTAGACAAAATGATAGACAAATTGATTCACAAGTGTTAGATAGATTTATAAACACATTGATGAATTGATTGATAAATAGATTTAATAGGCATATTGATATACAATTAGATAGAAAAATAGATAGAGAGATAGATAGAATGTTAGATAGATATATACATAAAAAATGATAGATAAATTGAAATAAAGATAGAAAGACACATAGATTGACATATAGTTTGATAGATAGATTGACAGATTGATAGATAGAAAGATATACAGATTGATAGATAGATTAATATAAAGATTAAAAAAAGAATGATAGATAGATTCATAGACAAATTGATAGATATATTGATAGAATGGTAGATAGATAGATAGATAGATTAATAGATGATAGAAATAAAGATAGATAGATTGATTGATTGAAAGATAAATTGATCGACATATTGATAGACAAATTAATAAACAGATTGATACATAGATAGATAGATAGATTGAGTAATAGATAGATATATATATATATATATATATATATATATATACACACACACACACACAAAGTTAGATAGATGAGAGATATATAGACAAATAGATAGTTAGATAGATATACAAATAGATAGATAGATAGACATATAGATTTAAAGAGAGATTTTATGATAGATAAAAAGATAGATATAAATATAGATAGATAGATAGGTAAACAGATAAATAGATAGATAGATAAAATTTTTGATCGACATATTGATATATAGATTGATAGACTGATTTATAGAGAGATTGAAAGACAAATTGATAGAAATATAGATAGATAGATTGAGTGATTTATATATAGATAGATAGACTGCTAGATTGATTGATTGATTGATTAATATATACACAAATAAATAGATAGATTGATAGTCTTATTGATCGATAGATTGATAGACAGATTGATGGAAAGATTGATAGACTGATATATAGATAGGTGGATAGACAATTAGATAGAATGATAGATAAACAAAAAGATAGAGAGATAGATAGACATATAGATAGAGTGATACATAGATAGACAAATAGATTGATATAAATATAGTTAGATAGATAGACATATCTATAAACTGGTATCTAGATAGATATATAGATAGATAGATAAAAAGATAGAGCGAAAAGATAGATAGGCAAATAGATAGAGAGAAAGATAAACATATAGGTTGATAGATAGAAGAATGACAACTAGAAAGAATGACAGGTAGATATATAGACTTATAGAAATACAAATAGAAAGAAAGAAAGATATATAGATAGATAGATATATTGGTAGATACATAAACATATAGACAAATAGATAGATAGTTAGATCAATAGGCAAAATGACAGACATATAGCTAGACGACATATAGGAAGACCGCTAGACAAATAATTCCAAATAGAATAAACGAATAGATAGATAGAGAGATATATAGATAGATAGATATAGAGATAGATGCTAGATAGAGAGATAGATTGAAAGATATATAATATATAAAGAGATAAAAAAATTGATAAATCAATAGATAGAAAGATGGATAGATATATAGTTTGATAGATAAACAGATAGATAAATTGATATATAGACAGAATGATATATGATAAATAGTTAGACAGATTAACAACAGACAGTAGATAGACAGATATCTAGATAGACATATAGATAGAGAGACATATAGAGAAATAGAACAATAGAAAGACAGATGTACAACAAACAAACAGAGAGATAGACATATAGATAGAGGAGACATGTAGACAGATAATAGATATATGATAATCAAATAGATTGATAAATAAATAGACATATAGATAGGCAGATAGATAGTCAAATGATATAAATAAAGATAGATAGTTAGATAGATTGTTTAATAGACAAATTGATAGATAAATTGATAGAAGATTTATAATACATAGATAGATTAATAGACAAATAAAAAATAGATTTACAAATAGATTGAAAGAAAGAAAGATAGATAGATTTATTTATATACAAATAGATAGATAATTAGTTAGACAAATAGATGGGTAGATAGACAGATAAATATACACATAGATAGACACAGATATTTATAGATAAAAAAAATAAATAGATAGGTACGTAGGTAGATAGACAGACAATCAGATAGTTAGTTAGATATATAGATAGATAGATTGATACATAGATATATACATAGACTTATTGATAGATAGATAAATAGTTCAAAAGACACATAGATAGATAAATATATAGATAGTTAGATAGATAGATAGATAAATAGACAGATAGATAGTTAGATAATTAGATAGACAAATAGATAGATAAATAGATAAATAGATAAATAGATATATAGTTAATCAGATAGATAGATAGATAGATAAACAAATAGAATTATAGATAGATAGACACATACATAAATAGATAAACATATTGATCAATAGATTGATGGACATATTGAAATGCAAATAGATATATAGATAGTAGAAAGATAGATAAGCAAATAGATAGAGTTAAAAAAATAGATAGATAGACAGACAGATAGATAGAAAGCTAGATAGTCAGCTTGATAGATACATAGATAGGTAGATAGATTGACAGATATATAGACATATAGATAAACATATATATAGATAAATAGATAGATAGATAATTTAAAATGATACATAGATCGATAGAAAAATAAACAAACAGATAGATAGACAAACTGATAGATAGATATCTATACACACATAAAGATAGACATTTATACAAACAAATGGAAAGATAGATCGGTACATAGTCAAAAAGAAAGAAAGATAGATAGATAGCTAGATAGATAGATAGAAAGATCGAAAAATATATAGACAGAAAGATGTTTGATGACAAATAGATATATATAAAATTAGAACATATAGATAGACTGATAGAAATATATATATATATATATATATATACACACACACACACACACACATTCAAACAGACCAATAGACATATAGATAGGCATATAGACAAATTGACAAAAAGACAAAAAGACAATATATATACTAAAAAATATACGGACGGATAGATAGACAATAAAATAAATATGTAGACAAAAAGACATATGACATAAAGATAATAGATAAACAGAGAGAGACAATTGATAAACAGATAAAAAGTTATATTACATATAGTAAGAGAGATAAAATATGGAGACAAATAGAATGATAGTTTTGAAGAATTTTCATAAGCATATGTTATATAGATAGCTAGATAGATAGACAAAAGATAGTATAGATAGTTAGGACAGGACAAACAATAGATAGATAAAAAAATAAAATATAGATAGAT
>JAREIK010003646.1:363926-520038 GCA_029783825.1 Sapria himalayana | reverse complement strand
CAAAAAAAAATTATAAGCATATAAAAAGAAGTAAAAATTTAAAAACAAAAAATTATTATTTACTAATATATTTTACTTAAAATAAAATTTAAAAACAAAAAATTCAAAATGATATTACTTAAAATAAAATATCAAAACCTAAAATGATTCAAAAACAAAGCAAAATATATTACTTAATAATAATTAAATTTTTTTAAATTTTTTTAAATTTTTATTCTTTTTATAGGCTTATCAATTTTTTGATGAAAAATTATTCTTATAAATTATATTTTTAACTCATAATTTATTTTATAATTAATATATATATATATATATAACTTAACAATCAAAATGAATTTTTTAAATTATAATGAAATCAAATAAAAATGAGATTTATTAATAATTATTTAGGGTATACATGTTTAAAGGATTATCTATATAGGGGTATTGGGATTTTGTAGTTTAGTGATTTAAGTATTTAGCAATTTAGTGATTTAATGGTTTTATTTAAACAATGAAATAACAATAAAATTATTTTTGATATTTTTTCACATTTTAAAAGATGATAACCTTTAAAATTATAATAATTTTATGATTTTTTACAAAAAGTGAATACTATATTTAGTTATAATAATATTTATATTTATATATCATATAAATTCAATATAAACATTTTTATTGAAAAATATTCTAATAATGATTAAAAAATAAATTAATAATCTATAATTAATAAGATAGATATCAATTAAAATATAATTAAAAACTATAAAATGATTCAGAAGCGAAGTAAAATATATTACTATATAATAATTTTTTGTTTTGAATTTTTTTTTATTTTAAAAGGTTTATCTATATTTTTATGATGAAGAATAAATAAACTTATCTTTAAAAATGATAACTTAAATTAAAATGGTATACCCTAAATAATAAATAATAAATCATATTTTTTTTCATTATATTTTAAATATTCATTTTAATTATTAATTTTTTATTTTTATATAAATATTAATTAAAAAATAAATTATGAGTTAGACAAATATAATTTATGTAAATTATTTTTAATCAAAAAAATATAGATAGTTTTTAAAATAAAAAAAATTTCAAAACAAAAAATTATTATATAGTAATATATTTTCATTTGCTTATGAATCATTTTATGTTTTGTAATTATATTTTAATTGCTATCTATCTTATTAATAATATATTATTAATTTATTTTTTGATCATTATTAGAATATTTATCACTAAATTTGTTTATGTAGAAATATAATATATAAATATATTGATTATTATAACTAAATATTGAATTCACTTTTGAAAAAAATTAAAAAATTTTTATATTTTCAAAGGTTATAACCTTTGAAAATATCAAAAAATAATAAAAATAAATGTTTTTTTATTTTTTCTTTTAAATAAAACCTATAAATCACTAAATGCATACACAATTAAATTAGTAAACACCTAAACCCTGTAATACCTAAATACATAAACCATTAAACCGCTATATAATACATAATAATTAATAAATCTAATTTTAATTTCTATTTATTATAGTTTATATATTCATTTTAATTATTTATTCGTTTATTTTTATTGAAATATTTATTATAAAATAAATGTTGAGTGCGACAAATATAATTTAAATAATTTATTTTTAATAAAAAAAAATATACGCTTATAAAAGATCTAAAATTTTAAAAATTAAAAATTATTATCCAATAATATTTTTTACTTTAATTTTGAATGAATTTGGGTTTTGTAAATATTTTATAATTAATATCTATCTTATTATTAATAGTTTATTAATTTAATTTTTAATCATTATTATAATGTCTATCAATAAAATTATTTATATTAAATTTATATCATATATAATTATTAATATTATTATAACTAAATATTTCATTCACATTTCAAAAAATTTTAAATATTATTATATTTTCAAAGGTTATATAACCTATGAAAATGAGAAAAAATTACAAATTTTTATTTGTTATTTTATTGATTAAATAAAACCAATAAATCACTAAATGACTAAAAACCTAAATCGCTAAACTCTTAAAAGACAAAACCTCTAAATACTTAAACCATTAAACTAGTGTACATTAATAATAAATCATAAATATCATTTTAATTTTTATTCAGTATAATTTTAAATTTTTATATTAATTAATTTTCAGTTTATTTTGATATAAATATTAATTACAAAATAATTTATTACTAAGATAGATCTAATTTAAATTAGACCGGTATACCCTAAATAATAAATAATAAATCTCATTATTTTTAATTATAATTTTAAATATTCATTTTTAATTATTTATTTGTTAATTTTTATATAAATATTAATTACAAAATAATTTATGAGTTACACTAATATAATTTATTTAGATTATTTTTCATCAAAAAATTATAGATAAACTTTTTTTAAAAAAAAATTTCAAAACAAAAAATTATTATATAGTAATATATTTTGCTTTGCTTGTGAATAATTTTAGGTTTTGTAATTTTATTTTAATTGACATCTATCTTATTAATAATAGATAATTAAGTTTTTTTTTCATCATTATTAGAATATCTACCAATAAAAATGTTTATATTGAATTTATATGATATATAAATATAATGATTATTATAACTAAATATTGTATTCACTTTTGAAAAAAATTTTAAAATTATTATATTTTCTAAGATTATAACCTATGAAAATGTGAAAAAATAAAAAAAAATATTTTTTCTTTGTTATTCTAATGTTTAAATAAAACCTATACACCACTAAATGCCTAAGCATTTAAATCACTAAACTACAAAATTCTGATACCTCTATAAAGATAATCCTTTAAATCAGTATACCCTAAATAATAATTAATAAATTTCATTTTTAATTGTTTTCATTATAATTTAAAAAATTCATTTTGATTGTTTAGTTTTTTATTTTTATATATGTATTAATTATTAAATAAATTATGAGTTAAAAATATAATTATAAAAATTATTTTAATCAAAAAATTGATAAGCTTATAAAAAGAAAAAAATTTTAAAATAAATAATTATTATTTAGTAATATATTTTGCTTTGATTTAGAATCATTTTAGGTTTTGATATTATATTTTAAGTAATATCAATCATATTCATAATAGATTTTAATTTATTTTTGATAATTATTTGAATATCTATCTATTAAATTGTTTATATTTAATTTATATGATATATAATTATTATGATTATTATAAATAAATATTTTATTCACTTTTGAAAAAAATTAAAAAATTATTATATTTCAAAGATTATAATATTAAAAAATGAGAAAAAATAATATAAATAAATTTTTAGTTATTTTATTTTTTAAATAAAACCTATAGACCATTAAATGCTTAATTACTTAAATTAGTAAGCTCATAATCCCCGAAACCCCTAAATACATAAACATTTTAACATCTATATACTACTTAATAAAAAATAAATATCATTTTTATTTCTATTTATTATAATTTTAAATATTTATTTTAATTATTTATAGTTTAATTATTTAGAACAATTAATTACAAAATAAATTGCGAGTAAGACAAATATTATTTAAATAATTTATTTTTAATCAAAAAAAAATATAAGCTTATAAAAAGATGGACAAATTTAAAAATTAAATATTATTATTTAGTAATATATTTTGATTTGATTTTGAATCATTTTGTGTTATGTAAATATATTTTAATTAATATTTATTTTATTAATAAAAGTTTATTAATTTAATTTTTGATCATTATTATAATATGTATCATTAAAATTGTTTATATTGAATTTATATGATATATAATTAGGAAGATTAATATAATTATGCATAGTATTCACATTTCAAAAAATTTTAAAAATTATTTTATATTTAAAGGTTATAACCATTGAAAATCATAAAAAATCTAAAAAAAAATTTTTATTTTTATTATATAAATAAAACCTATAAACCACTAAATACCTAAAAACATAAATTGATAAACTCCTAAACGACAAAAATTCTAAATAATGAAACCATTAAACTGGTATACCACATATAATAAATCATAAATCTCATTTTAATTTGTAATCATCATAATTTTAAATATTCATTTTAATTATTTAATAGTTTATTTTTTATAGAAATATTAATTACAAAATAAATAATGAGCGACACAACTATAATTTTAATAATTTATTTTTAATCAAGAAAAAATATAAGCATATAAAAAGAAGTACAAATTTAAAAAGAAAAAATTAATATTTAGTAATTTGTTTTACTTTGATTTTGAATCATTATATATAGGTTTTGTAATTATATTTTAATTGTTATCAATCTTTTTAAGAATAGTTAATTAATTTATTATTTGATCAATTTTATAATATCTAACATTAAAATTACTTATATTGAATTTAAATGTCTTATAATTATTACGATTATTATAACTAAATATTATACTTACATTTAAAAAGAATTTAAAAATTATTATATTTTCAATGGTTAACCTTTAAAAATGATAAAAATCACAAAAATAATTTTTTAATTATTTTATTATTTAAATAAAACTTATAAACCACTAAATGCCTAAACATTTAAATCTCTAGACTCCTAAACCCCAAAACCACCTAGATACTTAAACAATTAAACCTATATAACTTAAATAATAAATAATAAATAATAAATAATAAATTTCATTTTTATTTGTATTCATTATTATTTTAAATATTCATTTTAATTATTTTTTAGTTTATTTTTATAGAAATAATAATTTTAAAATAAATAATGAGTGAGACATATAATATAAATAAATTATTTTTTATTAAAAAAAATATAAGGTTATAAAAATAAACAAAATTTCAAAAATTTAAAATTTTATTTAGTAATATAATTTTGTTTGATTTTGAATTATTTTGGGTTCGGAAAATATATTTTAATTAATATCTATCTTATTAATAATAGTTTATTAATTAATTTTTGATCATCAAAATAATATATATTAATAAAATTTTTTAAGTTGAATTTACATCAAATATAATTATTAAGATTATTATAACTAATTATTGTATTCATATTTTAGAACTATTACAAAATTATTATATTTTTAAAGGTTATAACCTTTGAAAATCACGAAAATTCTTTAATATAAATTTTTTGTTATTTCATTGATTAAATAAAACCTATAAACACCTAAATGTGTAAACATATAAATCAATAAATTCATTAACCCCAAAACCACAATACACTTAAACCATTAAATAGGTATACCCAAAATAATTAATCATAAATCTTTTTTTTATTAGTATTCATTATAATTTTATATATACATTTTAATTATTTATTAGTTTACTTTTATAGAAATATAAATTAAAAAATAAAGTAATAGTGAGACAAATATAATTTAAATAATTTATTTTTCATCAAAAAATATATAAGCTTATAAATGGATACAAAAATAAAAAAATTTAAAATTAATATTTTGTAAAATATTTTACTTTGATTTTGAATCATTTTAGATTTTGTAAATATATTTTAAACAATATTAATCTTATTAATAATTGTTTATTAATCTCTTGTATGATCATTATTATAATATATATCAATATAATTGTTTATATTGAATTTACATGATATCTAATTATTAAGATTATCATAACTAAATATAGTATTCACATTTAAAAAAAATTTAAAAATTGTTATAGTTTCAAAGGTTATATCCTTCAAAAATGAGAACAAATAACGAAAAAAATTTCTTGTTATTGTATATTTTAAATAAAATCTATAAACTACTAAATGCCTGAACACTTAAATCACAAAATTCTTAAATCCCAAACTCCTAAATATATAATCTTTTAAACCTGTATATTTATGTTTTTAATAATAGTTTATTTAATATATATCTAATTAATATATTTTAATTTGATTTTGAATCATTTTAGGTTTTGCAAATAAATTTATTTAATTTCTATCTTATTAATAATAGTTTATTAATTTATTTATTATTGTCATCATAATATCTATAAAAAAAATTATTTATATTGAATTTACATAATATATAATTATTAGATTATTATAACAAATAATATTTTCACATTTAAAAAAATTTAAAAATTAAGTTTTAAAAGGTTATAAATTTTGAAAATAAGAAAAATAAAAAAATTAATTTTTTGTTATTAGATTTTTTAAATAAAATCTATAAACCACAAAATACCAAAATTCTTAATGACTAAACACCTAAACCTCGAAGCCCATAAATACATAAGCCTTTAAATTAGTATACTCTAAATAATAAATAATAAATCTAATTTTTATTAGTATTCATTAAAATTTTAAAATTCATTTAAATTATTTATCAGTTTTTTTTATTGAAATATTAATTACAAAATAAATTATTAGTGAGACGGATATAATTTAAATAATTTATTTTTGATCAAAAAATATAAGATCATAAAAAGAGGCAAAATTTTTAAAACAAAATATTATTATTTAGTAATTTATTTAATTTAATTTTGAATAATTTTAGATTTTGCATTATATTTAAATTTATATCATTCTAATTAATAATAGTTTATTAATTTATTTATTGATCATTATTATAATATCTATTAATAAAATTATTTATAATGATTTTAAATTATATATAAATATCAAGATTATTATAACTAAATATTATATTCACATTTTAAAAAAAATTAAAAATTATTATATTTTCAAATGTTGTAACCTTCAAAAATTAGATAAAATAACTTAAGGCATAAACACTTAAATGACTAAACCCCAAAACACCTAAATACTTAAACCATTAAACCTGTATATTTTGAATAATAAATAATAAATCTCAATTTTATTGTATTCATTATAATTTTAAATATTTATTTTAATTATTTATTAGTTTATTTTTATTGAATTATAAATTACAAAATAAATTATGAGGAAGACAAATATAATTTAAATAATTTATTTTTAATAACAAAAATATAAACTTATAAAAAAGAAAAATATCAAAAAAATTATTATTTAGTAATATATACTTTGATTTTGAATAAATTTAGATTTTGCAAATATATTTAAATAATATCAATCTTATTAATAATAGTTTATTAAATTATTATTGTTCTTTATTAAATATATTGCCAATGTGATTATTTATATTGAATTTAAATGACTTATATTTATTAAGATTATTATAACTAAACTTATATTTACATTTGAAAAAATTTAGAATTTTTATTTTTTCAAAGGTCTTCAAAAATTAGAAAAATAAAATAAAATAAATTTTTGTTTTATCATTCTTTATATAAAATTATAGACCACTCAATCGCCCTAACTACTTAAATTTATAAAATCCTAAACACAAAAGACCCTAAATACTTAAAACTTAAAACTAGTAAACCTTAAATATAATTTTAATAAATTATTTTACATCAAAAAAATATAAGCTTATAAAAAGAAGCAAAAACTAAAAAAAATTATTATTTGGTAATAAATTTTACTTTCATTTTGAATAATTTTAGGTTTTGCAATTATATTTTAATTTATATATATCATATTAATAATAGCATATTAATTTATTTTTTGATAATTGATATCATATCTATCAATAAAATTGTTTATATTTAGTTTATATTATATATAATTATAATGGTTCTTATTACTAAATATTGTATTGACATTTTTAAACAAATTTAAAATTATTATATTTTCAAAGGTTATTACCTTTGAAAATGTAGGAAAATATCAAAAAAAAATTTGTTGTTATTTTATTGTTTAAATAAATTCTATAAACTACTAAATGCCTAAACACATAAGTCAATAACTCTTAAATCTTAAAAACCTAAATAGATAATCCTTTTAAACTGGTATACCGTAAATAATACATAATAAATCTCAATATTATTTTTTCATTATAATTTAAAATATTCATTTTAATTATTTATTCGTTTATTTTAATTAAATATTAATTACAATATAAATTATGAGTTAGTCAAATATAATTTATATTAATTTTTTCATCAAAAATATAGATAAACTTATAAAAAGAAGAAAAAATTCAAACAAAAATTTATTATATAGTAATATATTTTTGCTTTCTTTTGAATCATTTTAGGTTATGTAATTATATTTTAATTGATATATATCTTTTTAATAATAGATTATTACTTTTTTTTTTCATCAGTAGAATATTTATCAATAAAATTATTTAATTGAATTTATATGAAATATAAATATCATGATTATTATAACTAAATATTGAATTCACTTTTAAAAAAATTTAAAATTATTATTTTTCAAAGGTTATAACATTTGAAAATATTCAAAAAATAATAAAAATAATTTTTTGTTTATTTATTTTTTAAAATAAAACCTATAAGCACTAAATGCATACAATTTAAATCGGTAAACTTTTAACTTCGTAATGCCTAAATACATAAACCTTAAACCGCTATATACTCACGAATAATTAATAAATCTAATTTTTTTTCTATTTATTATTAATTTTTAAATATTTATTTTAATTATTTATTAGTTTATTTCTAAAGAATATTTATTACAAAATGAATTTATGAGTGACTGAGAAATTATATTTAACTAATTTATTTTAATCAATAAAAGTATTTTTTTTTTTACGCTTATATAAACTAAGTAACATTTAACAAAATTAATAATTTTTATTAAGTAATAGTATTTTACTTTTATTTTGACTTACTTTGGTGTTTTCGTAATATTTTTTAATTAATAATCTATCTTATTATTAATAGTTTATTAATTTAATTTTTGGGCATTCTATCATATCTATTAATAAAATTGTTTATTATTTGAATTTAATATGATATATACTTATTAATATTATTATAACTCAATATTGTATTCACATTTCAAAAAATATTAAATATTATTATATTTTCAACGGTTTATGACTCCCCCTTGAAAATTATAAAAAATTTACAACATTAATTTTAATTGTATTGTTTAAATAAAACCTATAAACCACTAAATGCCTAAAAAACATAAATCGCCTAAACTTCTAATGCTAAAATCTCTAAATTCTTAAAACAATTAAATGGTATACATTATAATAAAATCATAAATTTTCATCTAATTTTTTATTCAGTTTTATTTTAAATTTTTATTTTAATTATTTATCAGTTTATTTTATAGAAATATTAATTACAAAATAAATTATTAGCTTAAAAGATCTAATTTTAATTAAACCGGTATGACCCTAAATAATAAATAATAAAACTTATTTTTTTTCATTAAAATTTAAATATTCATTTTAATTATTTATTAGTATATTTTTATATACTTATTAATTACAAAATAAATTATGAGTTAAACAAATATAATTTATATCAATTATTTTTCATCAAAAAATTATAAATAAAATTTTTAAAAGAATAAAAAATTTCAAAACAAAAAATTATTATATAGTAATATATTTTGCTTTTCTTCGGAATCATTTAAGGTTTTGTAATTATATTTTAATTGATATCAATCATATTAATAATAGATTATTAATCTATTTTTTGATCATTATTAGAATATTTATCAATTAAATTGTTTATATTGAATTTACATGATATATAATTATTAAGATTATTATAACTAAATATTGAAATTCGAATTTGAAAAAAATGTAAAAATGTAATTATATTTTCAAAACGTTATAACCTTGTAAAATATATAAAAATAAATATTTTGTTATTGTAATTTTTAAATAAAACCTATAAACCACTAAATGCATACACAGTTAAATCAGTAAACTCTTAAAGCCCGTAATGCCTAAATACATATACCATTAACTACTATTTACTACTTAATAATTAAGAAATCTAATTTTTTATTTCAATTTATTATAATTTTAAATATTCATTTTAATTATTTATTAGTTTATTTTTATATAAATATTTATTACAAATAAAATTATGAGTGTGAAAAATATAATTTAAATAATTTATTTTTAATAAAAAAAATATATACACTTATAAAAGAAGTAAAATTTAAAAATTATTATCCAATATTATTTTTTACTTTAATTTTGAATCATTTGGATTTTTTAAATATTTTTTAATTAATATATATCTTATTATTAATAGTTTATTAATTAATTTTTGATCATTATTATAATATCTATCAATTAAAATTATTTATATAGAATATATATGCTATATAATTATTAAAATTATTAACTAAATAATGTATTCACATTTCAAAAAATTTTAAATATTATTATATTGTCAAAGGTTATAACCTTTGAAAATGACGAAAAATTACTCTTCTTTTTTGTTTATTTTATTTTTTTAATAAACCAATAAACCACTATTTTCCTAAAAACATGATCACTAAACACCACTATGACAAAACGACTAAATACTTAAACTATTAAAATGAAATACATTAATAATAAATCATAAATCTCATTTTATTTTTATCTAAGTATAATTTTAAATTTTTATTTTATTATTTATCAGTTTATTTTAGAAATATTAATTACAAAATAAATTATTAGTGAGACAGATATATTTAAATTAAACGCGTATACCTAAATAAAAAATAATAAATCTCATTTTTTTATTATATTTTAAATATTCATTTAATTATTTATTCATTATTTTTATATAATATTAATTAAAAAATAAATTATGAGTTAGACAAATATAATTTATGTAAATTATATCTAATCAAAAAAAATATAAAAAAACGTTTTAAAATAAAAAAAAATTACAAAACAAAAAATTATTATATATAATATATTTTGGTTTGCTTATGATCATTTTATGTTTTGTTTTATAATTTAATTGATATCTATCTTATTAATGATAGAGATTATTAATTATTTTTTGATCATTATTAGAATATTAATCAATAAAATTGGCTTATATTGAATTTATATGATATAAAATATAATGATTTTTATAATAAATAGTGAATTCGCTTTTTGTAAAAAATTTAAAAATTATTATATTTTCAAAGGTTATAACCTTTGAAAATATCAAAAAATAATAAAAATAAATGTTTTGTTATTTTATTTATATGATAAACACCTAAATTCCGTAATACCTAAATACATAAACCATTAAACTGTTATATAATACATAATAATTAATAAATCTAAATTTTAAATTTATATTTATTATAGTTTTAAATATTCATTTTAATTATTTATTAGTTATTTTTATAGAAATATTTAATATAAAATAAATTATCTGTGCGACCAATTTAATTTAAATAATTTATTTTAGATCAAAAAAAATATATAGCCTTATAAAAGAAGTAAAAATTAAAAATTAAAAATTTATTATCCAGTATATTTTCACTTTAATTTTGAATTAATTTGGGTTTTGAAATATTTTTTAATTGATATATATCTCATTATTAGTAGTTTATTAATTTAAATTTTAGGATCATTATTATAATATCTATCAATAAAATTGGTTTATATTGAATTTATATATATAAAATTATTAAAATTATTATACTAAAATATAGTATTGACATTTCACAAAAATTTTAAATATTATTATATTTTCAAAGGTTATAACCTATGAAACTGAGAAAAAATTTTCAATTTTCGTTTGTTATTTTATTGTTTAATAAAACTTATAAACTACTAAAAGCCTAAAATCATAAATCGCTAAAACTCCTAAATGACAAAACTTCTAAATACTTAAACAATTAAATCGGTATGCATAATAATAAATCATAAATCTCATTTTAATTTTATTAAGTATAATTTATAAATTTTTTATTTTAATTATTATCAGTTTATTTTTTATAGAAATATTAATTACAAAATAAATATTAGTAAGACAGATCTATTTTAAATAATTTATTTTTTATCAAAAAAAATATATGCTGAATAAAAAGAGGCACAATTTTAAAAACAAAAATTTATTATTTTGTAATATATTTTATTTTGATTTTGAATCATTTTAGTTTTTGCAATTATATTTTAATTTATATCATTCTTATTAATAATAGGTTTATTAAGTTTTTTAGTTAATAATTATTATAATATCTATTAATAAAATATTTATATTAAGTTTACATTATATATAATTATTAAGAATATTATAACTAATATTATATTCACATTTAAAAAAAATAAAAATTAATATATTTCAAATGGTATAACCTTTGAAAATTAAAAAAAAAATCAAAAATTAAATTTTTTTATTTTTTCATTCTTTAAATAAAAACTATAAATCACTAAAGGCCTAAACACTTAAATCACTAAACCCCAAAACACATAATACTTAAACTATTAAACTAGTATATCCCAAATAATAAATAATAAATCTCTATTTTATTTGTATTCATTATAGTTTGAATTATTCATTTTAATTATTTATTAGTTTATTTTTATAGAATTATAAATTAAAAATAAATTATGAGGAAGACAAATATAATTTAAATAATTTACTTTTAATAACAAAAAATATAAACTTATAAAAAGAAGCAAAACATCAAAAAAATTATTATTTAGTATTATATTTTATTTTGATTTTGAATAAATTTACATTTTGCAAATATATTTTAAATAATATCTTTCTTTTTAATAATAGTTTATTAATTTATTTTTGATCATTAATATAATATTTATCAATATAATTGTTTATTTTGAATTTACATGATATATAATTATTAAGTTTATCATAACTAAATATAGTATTCACATATAAAAAAAATTTAAAAATTATTATATTTTCAAATGTTATAACCTTCAAAAATGATTAAAAGTAACAAAAATAAAATTTTTGTTATATAATTGTTTAAATAAAACATATAAACCATTAAATGCATAAATAGATAAATCTCTAAACTCCTAAATCCTGAAGCCCCTAAATACCTAAACCTTTAAACTCGTAAACCTTAAATATAATTGAAATAATTTATACGAATAATAATTACAAAATAAATTATGAGTGAAAAATATAATTTAAATAATATATTTTTCATCAAAAAAAAATATATAAGCTTATAAAATGATGCAAAAACTAAAAAAAAATTATTATTTATTAATAAATTTTACTTTGATTTTGAATCATTTTAGGTATTTTAATTATATTTTAATTTATATCTATCATATTAATAATAGTTTATTAATTTATTTTTAAATAATTGATATAATATTTTTGAATAAAATTGTTTATATTTATTTTATATTATATATAGTTATAATAATTATTATTACTAAATATTGTATTCACATTTTTAAAAAATTGTAAAATTATTATATTTTGAAATGTTATGACATTGAAAATTTGAAAAAATAGCAAAAATAATTTTTTTTTATTTCATTGTTTGAATAAAGCTATAAACCATTCAATGCCTAATTACTTAAATCAATAATTTCTAAATCTCGAAAACCCTAAATAGATAAATTTTTTAAACAGGTATATCCTAAATAATAAATAATAAATCTCATTTTTATTTTTTTCATTATAATTTTAAATTTTGATTTTAATAATTTATTTGTTTATATATAAGTAAATATTAAATACAAGATAAATTATTATTTAGAAAAATATAATTTATATAAATTATTTTTTAACAATAAAATATAGAAAAACTTATTAAAATAATAAAAAAATAAAAAACAAAAAATTATTATATAGTAATATATTTTACTTTGTTTCTGTATCATTTACGGTTTTGTAATAATATTTTAATTGATATCTAAACATATTAATAATAGATTATTAATTTATTTTTTGATCATTATTAGAATATTTATCAATAAAATATTTATATTTAATTTATATCATATATAATTTAATAATTATTATAACTAAATATTGTATTCACTTTTGAAAAAAATTTGAAAATATTTATATTTTCAAAGATTATAACCTTTGAACATGTGAAAAAACAAAAGAAAAATTTTTATTATTTCATTGTTTAAATAAAACCTATAAATCACTAAATGCCTAAATACTTAAATCACTAAACTAAAATATCTCGATACCCCAATATAAATAATCATTTAAACGTGTATCCCCTAAATAATAATTAATAAATCTCATTTTAATTTGATTTAATTTTAATTTAAGAAATTCATTTTGATTGTTTAGTTATATATATATATTAATTATAAAATAAATTATGAGTTAAAAATATAATTTATAAAAATTATTTTTCATCAAAAAATAGATAAGCTTATAAAAAGAATAAAAATTTAAAAACAAATAATTATTATTAAGTAATATATTTTGCTTTGCTTTTGAATCGTTTTATGTTTTAATATTATATTTTAAGTAATATCAATCTTTTTGATAATCGATTTTTAATTTATTTTTTGATATTATTAGAATATCTATCAATAAAATTGTTTTATTGAATTTATTTGATATATGATTATTATGATTATTATAAATAAATATTTATTCACTTTTGAAAAAAATTTAATAATTATTATATTTTCAAAGGTTACCTTTGAAAATATCAAAAAATAATAAAAATAATTTTTTTTTATTTTTTTTCTTAAATAAAACTTATAAACAACTAAATGCATACACAGTTAAATCAGTTTACTCTTAAACCCTGTAATGCCTAAATACATAAAACATTAAATATCTATATACTACTTAATAATTAATAGATCTAATTTTTATTTCTATTTATTATAATTTTAAATATTCATTTTAATTATTTATTAGTTTATTTTTTTTAAAATATTTATTACAAAATAAAGTATGAGTGCGACAAATATAATTTAATTAATTTATTTTTAATAAAAAAATATATGGATCTAAAAGAAATAAAAATTTAAAAATTAAAAATTATTATACCGTAATATATTTTACTTTAATTTTGAAACAATTTGGGTTTTGTAAATATTTTTTAATTAATATCTATCTTTTTATTAATACTTTATTTATTTAATTTTTGATCATTATTATATTGTTTGACAATAAAATTGTTTATATTGAATTTATATGATATATAATTATTAATATTAGTATAACTAAATATTGTATTCACATTTCAAAAAATTGTAAATATTATTATATTTTCAAATGATATAACCTATGAAAATGATAACAAATTATCGAAATTTTTTTTGTTATTTTATTTTTTTATATAAAACCTATAAACCACTAAAAGCCTAAAAACATAAATCGCTAAACTCCTAATGACAAAACCTCTAAATACTCAAACTATTAAACTGGTATACATTAATAAAAATCTTATATCTCATTTTAATTTTTATTCAGTATAATTTTAAATTTTTATTTTAATTATTTATCAGTTTATTTTTATAGAAATATTAATTACAAAATAAATTATTAGTGAGACGGATCTAATTTAAATTAAACTGGTATCCCTAAATAATAAATAATAAATCTCATTTTTTTATAATAATTTTAAATTTTCATTTTAAATATTTATTTGTTTATTTATATATAAATATTAATTACAAAATAAATTATGAGTTAGACAAATATAATTTATATAAATTATTTTTCATCAAAAAAATATAGATAAACTTATTAAAAGAATAAAAAATTCAAAAACAAAAAATTATTATATTGTAATATATTTTTCTTTGCTTCTTAATCATTTTAAGTTTTATAATTATATGTTAATTAATATCTATCTTATTATTAATGGATTATTAATTTATTTTTTGATTATTATTAGAATATTTATCAATAAAATTGTTTATATTGAATTTATATAATATATAAATATAATGATTTGTATAATTAAATATTGTATTCACATTTGAAAAAAATTTAAAAATTATTATATTTTCAAAGGTTATAACCTTTGAAAATATCAAAAAAATAATAAAAATAAATTTTTTGTTATTTTATTTTAAAAAAAAACCAATAAACCACTCAATGATAGGGGTGCTCATGGGACGGGACGGGATGGGGATTATAAATCTCCAGTGCCTTCCCACCGTTCAGAGATTTTTTTTTGAAGATCCAGATTCGTCCCATAGGTTGAAAGTAATCGGACGGGACAGGATGGAGATTGGGGATTTTGGGTAGGAGAAAATGGTTCCGGGATGGAACGGAGTTCGGACATTTTTTTCAATTTATTTTCTTCAAACTAGCTAAGTTAGTTCTTGTCGAAACCTTTTATTGTAACATTTATCATTCCTTAGTTATGTATCTTTCAAACTCAAATTGGGCCAATTTTGTTTTGTCAAATTGGTTGAATACCGCAAACAAGTTCCATTACCTTGTCAAAAGCTTTGATGTGACTGAGTTGTGTGCTTAATTTGGTTCTTTATTTTTTCACAAGTTGGTTTTGTTCAGCCGAGTGAAACTTAACCATAATAGCAATACTACATATTTTAAATAATTACATAAAATATTAAGGAATAGCTAAAGATGACCATAAACATTGGTAGCAACAATTACAACTTAAGTAATTACTAAAATTAGGCAGCTTAATATAACAATTACTTAAGTAATTACTTAAGTAATTACTAATAACACCCATTATAATAATCATTTCAAAGGTCCATCCTGGAATAGCAATGAAAATCCAAACCCAATTAATTATCTCTTCTACAACTTTTCCCTTTTCTTCCTCCACTGTAGAAGGACAACCAAAGATGAATACGTGTTAATCATGCAAACATAAATTTCTTATATGAAAGAGTAATAAAAAAACAAAATATTACCTTATAAAATTTAATACACCCATTCCAAATTTAGTTCGCCAACTAAAGTTGGAAGAATATTTGGATCTTGAGACCCCTCTGAAAATTGTAATTGAATCATATTTTTATTAAATTGAATGAATAAAATAAGTAAAAGTGAAATTAAAATTTACAAGATTTGTATACTAACCTGATTCATTATCATCATGGTCTTGAACTAATTCTTCAATTTCAATAGGTTTGTTTGAGCTTCTCAACCAATCTTGTAGACATATGAAAACTTCAGCTGTAATAGGTGTTAAAGAACTCCTAAATTAATCTAAAGTTCTCTCTTCAGTGCTAAATCTAGATTCGTAGGCCACAGTAGATGCTTGGATAGCAAATACATCCCTTGCTATATTTTCCAAAGAAGGATACCTAACCTCATTTACCTTCCACTAGTTTAGAAGATCAAAATCAATTCTATTTTTTTCAAGTTTGTTCTCCAAGTACCTATCCAACTCTTCCAAAGCTGTAACTTTTTGTTCTTTCTCCAATTCAACAAAAAAAATCATCAACATAAGTATCACTACCATCAAAGAAATCACATTTTTCTTCAACACAGTAGAAGAGAAATCATCTTCTTTTGATTCATCTTCTTTTAAATCTTTATAATCATCCATCATCTCATTTAAAGCATTTATAACCTTTTTCACCATATTTTTAGCCAATTCCTCTTCATAATTCTAAGTGTACTTAACCTTGAGATATTTGAGCTTATATCTAGGATCCAACACTACTGCTACAAAAAGCATAATATTTGTTGATTGAAGAGAACCCCAATATTTGTTGAATTTATGCCTCATTTTCATACCCATTTCAGAAACCATTATGTCTCTTCTATTTTCACAAATCTCAATATTTTTCAAAATTTGAATAATCTCAAGAAAATAAACACTAGAGATAGAATATTATGAGCCAGAAAATTTACAAGTTACCTCATAAAATGTTTTCAAGAAACCAGCGAAAATTTTGGCATTTGTTCAGTCTCTCAGTTGGAACGTTTGAACCAAAATCCTTCAAAAACCTTTTGTCTTAGTCCTCCAACTTATCAAATTCTTTTTGATATTTTATATCAGTTTGTAGCATCAAATAAGTTGAATTCCATCTTGTTGGACAATCTAAATGCAATGAAGAATCATATTTCAAGTTTGCTTCTTCAACACATAACTTAAACATATCTAATCTTTTAGGAGTGCTCCTCATATATTTCACCACATCTCTTATTTTTTGAATATCACCCTCAACTACTGAATGCCATCTCTGACAATTATGTTTAAAATATGAGCACAATATCTCATATGAAAATGCTCACCTTTCAAAGGTACAACACTTTTCTTCACAAGCCTTTTTTTTTTCAATTGTTTAACTGGAACATCATTATTTGATGCATTGTCAACCATAATGAACATCAACAATCTCAACCCCCATTCATTCATGCAAAACTCAATAGAATTTCTAATATTAAGTCCAGAATAACTTTTAATTACACAAAAGTTCAAAAGCCTTTTATGCATATTTTAATGAGAATCAATGAAATGAACATTCGAACATATATAAGACAAATTTTGAATGCTATTCCAAGTGTCGGTAGTCAATGAAACTCTACAACAATGTGATGATATGCTATCAAATAATTTCTTCTTTTCCTTCACAAACAAATAAAAACAATCCCCTAGTAAAGAGTGCCTAGATGGAATTTTAAATTTATGCCCACTAACTTCACAAAACTTTTTAAACTCATCCCTCTCAACAAAACAAAAAGGTAATTCATCTTTTATGATCATTTTCACCAAAGCCTCCCTAACTAGTTGTTGATCAAATTGCTAACAAGTTAATTTGTTATCCTCTGAACTAGTACCTTTAGTGAAACTCAACAAAGATTGTGACTTGTCTTTAGCTTTGTGAGCTTCTATTAATTCTTTTTTGTGTTGAAATTTGCTACAACTCTCTATCAAGTTTTTCCATAAACCCAAAGTACCTTGATCAGTTTTTGCCAAATATTCTTTCATACACCATATACAAGCTACCCTACCAGTTTAATTTCCCTCTGAATCAACTAATATCTCATAAGTTTCCCAAACAGTAGACTTATACTTTTTATGAACTTGAGGCTCAGATGTACCTTGACTTTCTTTTACAATTGGAATTGAAGATCCTACCGTAACAATAGGAGGGTTCGTGAAAGGATGATGATTGGATTTACTAGTACTTTGATCATTTGAGATGTGATCATCTTCAATTTATTGTATTTTTTGTTTACCGCTGGATTGTGCAATCTTCATTGCCATTAATTACTATGTTATGTTAAGTATAAATACATATAAATATTTCAAACAAGCAAGCACTACAAAACATACTATAACACATTCAGCCCACCCATTCGGCCCAACCACAACACCACAACCAATACTCAACAAAACTAACTGAGACACATAATAATAATAATTAATCACTTAATTATCGTTAGAAAAACAAACCAAAATGCTGATGGCATCTGAGACACGGTGGAGGCAACCAGAAGTGCGACGGACAAGGGCTGGACCTAAATGAACACGGCTGGAACAGCGTGAGGTGGCCTGGAACTCGTCGGAACAGCAATAGGTGCTTTGGAATTGGATGGGCAGTAGGGGAATTGGTGGCATCTTCATGTTATATATATTCATGGTTCTAGTATCGATATTTTAGGACAAGATGGTTCTCGGGATGGATATTGCTTAAGATCTGGAACCGTCCCAAAAGAAAAAATACATGAAAGAATTGGACGGGAAAAGTCAAAGTCAACGGATTTTTATTAGTCCCAATTTTTTCGGGACAAGACTTCGGGTTTGGTCGTGAATCTCCGAGTCCCATGAGCAGCCCTACTAAATACATATAAAGTTAAATCAGTAAACTCCTAAACCCCGTAATGCCTATAACATAAACCATTAAACCGCTAAATACTACTTAATAATTAATAAATCTATTTTTTATTGCTATTTATTATATTTTTAAATATTCATTTTAATTATTTATTAGTGTATTTATTTAGAAATATTTATTACAAAATAAATTATCAGTGGAACAAATATAATTTAAAGAATATATTATTTATCTAATAAAAATATACGCTTATAAAAGAAGTATAAATTTAAAAATTAAAAATTAAAAATTATTATCAAGTAATATAAGTTACTTTAATTTTGAATTAATTTGGGTTTTGTAAATTAAAAATATATTTTAAATAATATCTATCTTAATATTAATAGTTTATAAATTTAATTTTTGATCATTATTATAATATCTATCAATAAAATTTTTTATATTAAATTTATATGATATATAATTATTAATATTATTATAACAAAATATTATAATAAAAGTTCATAAAATTTTAAATATTATTATATTTTCAAATGTTATAACCTATGAAAATGATAAAAAAATTATAGAAATTTTTTTAGATATTTTATTTTTTTAAATAAAACCTATAAACCACTAAAAGCCTAAAAACATAAATCACTAAACTCATATCGGAAAAACTTCTAAATACTTAAATCATTAAGCTAGTATACATTAATAATAAATCATAAATCTCATTTTAATTTTTATTCAGTATAATTTTAAATTTTTATTTTAATTATTTATCAATTTATTTTATAGAAATATAACTAACAAAATAAATTATTTGTGAGACAGATCTAATTTAAATTAAACTGATATCTCTAAATAATAAATAATAAATCTCATTTTTTTTCATTATAATTTTAAATATTCATTTTAATTATTTATTTGTTTATTTATACATAAATATTAATTACAAAATAAATTGAGTTAGACAAATATAATTTATATAAATTTTTCATCAAAATTATTGATAAACTTTTTAAAAGAAAAAAAAATTTCAAAACAAAAAAATTATTATATAGTAATATATTTTGATTTTCTTCTGAATCATTTTAGGTTTTGTAATTATATTTTAATTGATATATATCTTATTAATAATAGATTATTAATTTATTTTTGATCATTATTAGAATATTTATCAATAAAATTTTTTATATTGAATTTATATGATATATAAATATAATGATTATTGTAACTAAATCTTGTAATCACATTTATAAAAAAAAATTAAAATTTATTATATTTTCAAAGGTTATAACCTTTGAAAATATCAAAAAATAATTAAAATAACCTTTATTTTATTTTATTTTTTAAATAAAACCTATAAACAACTAAATGCATACACAGTTAAATCAATAAACTCCTAAACCTCATAATGCATAAATACATAAACCATTAAACCGCTATATACTACTTAATAATTAATAAATCGAATATTTATTTCTATTTATTATAATTTTAAATATTCATTTTAATTATTTATTATTTTAAATTTATAGAAATATTTATTAAAAATTAAATTATGAGAGCGACATATATATTTTAATTAATTTATTTTTTATCAAAAAAAATATATGCTTATAAAAGAAGTAAAAATTTAAAAATTAAAAATTATTATCCAGTACTATATTAACTTTAATTTTGAATCATTTTGGGTTTTGTAAAATTTTTTTAATTATTATAAATATTTTTATTAATAGTTTATTAATTTAATTTTTGATCATTATTATATTATCTATCAATAAAATTATTTATATTGAATTTATATGATATATTAATTATTAATATTATTATAACAAAATATTGTATTAAAATTTCAAAAAATTTTAAATATTATTATATTTTCAAATGTTATAACCTATGAAAATGATAAAAAATTATAGAAATTTTTTTTGTAATTTTATTTTTTTAAATAAAAACTATAAACCACTAAAAGCCTAAAAACATAAATCGCTAAACTCTTAACGACAAAACCTCTAAATACTTAAATCATTAAAGTTGTATATATTAATAATAAATCATAAATCTCATTTTAATTTTTATTGAGTATAATTTTAAATTTTTATATTAATTATTTATCAATTTATTTTATAAAAATATTAATTACAAAATAAATTATTAGAGAGACAGATCTAATTTAAATTAAACCGGCATCCCTAAATAATAAATAATAAATCTCATTTTTTTAATTATAATTTTAAATATTCATTTTAATTATTTATTTGATTATTTATATATAAATATTAATTACAAAATAAATTGAGTTAGACAAATATAAATTATATAAATTATTTTTCATCAAAAAATTATTGATAAACTTTTTAAAAGAAAAAAATGCAAAATAAAAAATTATTATATAGTAATATATTTTGCTTTGCATGTAAATCATTTTAGGTTTTGTAATTATATTTTAATTGATATCTATCTTATTAATAATATATTATTAATTTATTTTTTGATCATTATTAGAATATTTATCAATAAAATTGTTTATATTGAATTTATATGATATATAAATATAATGATTATTATAACTAAATATTGTATTCACATTTAAGAAAAATTTAAAAATTATTATTTTTTCAAAGGTTATAACCTTTGAAAATATCAATAAATAATAAAAATAAATTTGTTTTTATTTAATTTTTTTAATAAAACCTATAAACCACTAAATGCATACACAGTTAAATCAGTAAACTCTTAAACCTCATAATGCCTAATTACATAAACCATTAAACCGCTATATAATACTTAATAATTAATATATATAATTTTTATTTCTATTTATTATAAATTTAAATATTCATTTTAATTATTTATTAGTTTATTTTTATAGAAATATTTATTACAAATTAAATTATGAGAGTGACATATAGATTTTAATTAATTTATTTTTAAACAAAAAAAATATATGCTTATAAAAGAAGTAAAAATTTAAAAATTAAAAATTATTATCCAGTAATATATTTTACTTTATTATGAATAAATTTGGGTTTTGTAAATATTTTTTAATTAATTTCAATCTTTTTATTATTAGTTTATTAATTTAAATTTGATCATTATTATAATATCTATCAATAAAATTATTTATATTGAATTTATATCATATATAATTACTAATATTTTTATAACTAAATATTATATTCACATTTCAAAAAATTTTAAATATTATTATATTTTCAAAGGTTATAACCTATGAAAATGCAAAAAATTTAAAAATATTTTTTTGTTATTTTATTGATTAAATAAAACCTATAAACCACTAAATGCCTAAAAACCTAAATCGCTAAACTCCTAAAAGACAAAACCTCTAAATACTTAATACATTAAACTAGTATAAATTAATAATAAATCATAAATATAATTTTAATTTTTATTCAGTATAATTTTAAATTTTTATTTTAATTAATTTTTAGTTTATTTTTATAGAAATATTAAATACAAAATAAATTATTAGTTAGACAGATCTAATTTAAATTAGACCGGTATACCCTAAATAATAAATAATAAATCTCATTTTTTAATTATAATTTTAAAATATTCATTTTTATTATTTATTTGTTTTTTTTAGAATAATATTAATTAACAAATAATCTGAGTTACACAAATATAATTTATATAATATATTTTACATCAAAATATTATAGATAAACTTTTTAAAACAAAATAAAATTCAAAATAAAAAATTATTTTATAGTAATATATTTTTCGTTGCATCTGAATCATTTTAAATTTTGTAATTATATTTTAATTGATATCTATCATATTATTAAATACAACTCATATGATTTCGGATAGGAGATCGAGATTACGTCTAGATATGGTTGAGGCTTTGGCTTGTTTGAAGGATTGGGAGGAATCGAGGATTAGCATCTATGATCGTGCTGTAGCTGAGACTGGGACAGGCACTACAGTCACATCCACATACACTACGATTGCGGAGGAGTTGATTGCTGATGATGATGATCCATATGATACTGATTTTGATGTTGCGGCTCATGATTCTCATGATATGCCGATTGACGATTGATGATGATCTACTATTTTTTGTTTTCGATGTTTTTTTTATTGATTGTACGATTTGTTTGTATGTTGTGTTGAAACTGATATTTGTTTTGTTCGGACCTTCGGTTTCAAATGGATGATTGATAATTTTTCATTTGTGTTGTTTATGATTTTTTTAATTTTTATTTTTACTAACATAATGTATTGATTTATTTTTTTTATGATTTAAATTTTCTTTTAAAAATTAATAACTTTATTATATAATTAATAATTATAATAAAATTTAAACTAATTTGATATTAAAAAATAAAAAAATTTAAACTTTTTTTTAATTAATTTTTAATTTTAACATTTTTAAAAATATAAATATTTAATACTATACAATATCTAAAATTTTAAATAAAAAAAAATAAATTTTCTGCCTCTCGGGCCCGGCACGGCACGGCCTGCCGTGCATTCGGGCAGTGCCGGGCTCGACTTTTTTAAATCGTGCCGGGTCGAGCACGGCACGGTACAGTAACCGTGTCGTGCCCAGCCCGGCACGGTACAGTAACCGTGTCGTGCCCAGCCCGGCACGGAAGCACGATCGTGCTCTAAAAAAAGGGCCGGGCCGGGCCGGCCCGTTTGACACCTCTATGCACATCTCATTGGGACCCCCCCAATTTCTCACCTAGCATTTGTAGATGACCTCATTTTTATTCCTAATGGAAGTAAGGCCTCACTTTCTGCCCTTACGATAATCTTGGAAGAATATGAACTTCAAACGGGCCAAAAAATTAACAAGAGAAAAAGTTAATTTAAGAGTTACAAGGGGAAAAGTTATTTCTTGGTGACTTTTCCTACCGTGAACCCCCAAAACCCCACTACCCCCGAAATACGTATTTTGATTTTATAAAAGGATTATTTAAAATGATGACGTACATAAAAGTCTCAGTTTATAAAGAAATAATTTTTATTTCTAAGTATTTATTGGATGCATTAATCAATAATATTTTATAACACATTGGCATGTACATTGTATGGTAGGAGTTGGAAGGGGGTTGGGGCATGATACACATTTGAGTCTCATCTCATTTCATAGTATATAGAAGTCCATAGAAGAAAAGTATCTTTCTAAATTGGAAATTATGTTCAAATAATGAACATGACCATTGCATGTGCACTTATGAGAGGAGTAGCTCTTGTAGAAAATTTATCTAATGGGCATGACTTTCCCTTTATGAAAAATATTTCATATGCGTGATAGATACTGGTGAATAGTGCTCATTCAAAGCCACAAATATGAAGAAAACTAGATTGTAGCTTTGCTAGAAATTTTGTAAAAACAAATTAAAATAAATCCATTTTGATATACATGTTTTACATAAGTGTATTGTGATAAAACTCTTAAGTACCTTGTTGATATTTCCTTGTATCCTTTGAGTGTGGATAAATAAACTAGTGGGGATACTTTTCATTGTAAATGAACTAGCTGGGATACTTTTCATCATAAATGAACTAGCTGGGATACTTTTCATCATAAATGAACTAGCTGGGATACTTTTCATCATAAATGAACTAGCTAGGATACTTTTCATCATAAATGAACTAGCTGGGATACTTTTCATCATAAATGAACTAGCTGGGATACTTTTCATCATAAATGAACTAGCGAGGATACTTTTACTCATAAATGAACCAACATGGGCATTATTTTATATTGAACCCTAGATTGGTCATATGATTATATTGTTGTACAAATTAAATTTTGGATAGAGTTCCTCATACAATACAAGACTCAATATGATTTTTTATTAAATTAAGGATCCCAATAAATGAGACACAATAGAGTGATTTTGGGTTACTAAATATTCACAAGTTTTTCATAGGTTGACAATTGGTCAATAAATCATTGAATTTTGAGGCATCATAGCTTGGTATCAGAGTCAAAGTAATGATTATATAGGACTACACTCATTGATGGGCATGAGTTTATATCACTACAATCATTGTGCATTGAATGCATTGTGGTAGGTAATTATGTATTACTTAGTGTGAGAATTATGTGTATGGTGGAATATATAGAAAAAATATTGAATATTAGAGTCAGCTGATATAGCCTTGGGGGTTCAAAAAAGGAATGAATGGAATACTTCATGTTGAGAGGTCTGTTAAATATTAGCATATGCGCTATTAGTAAGGCTATAGAATGAAATTAAATTTTTTTTATTTGCTTTACGTAGATAGAAATTCAAGGAAGAAGGTGCAAAGGTAGTAGACGGGGTAACAAATGAATGCCACTCACATTCGATCAATGAGCCTTCATGGAGGCTATTGATACTGCTACTTCATCCAATGCATAGATGAGTCTTGTGGATGCTACAATTGCACATGATATTGTAATGTCAAGCCAAGTGGGGTCAAGTAACCTTCAAAGATTTTAGGTATGTAATCCTTCAACATTTATTGTAGGAGGGAACCTGATGATATTTAATCATTAGTTTCAACAAGTTGGAAAAAATTGAGATTATGGGGATCACCTTCGATATCACAAATATAAAGCTAGAGGGTGAATCTCAAATGTAGTGGGCTTGGGTTAGGGCATCAAGAGATTTAAAGGCAATGACATATAAAAAGTTTTGCGAGCTCTTCCTAAGCAAGTATTTCTCAATGTCAGCTCGACATGTAAAAGCTTAAGAGTTCCTAGACATAAAACAAAGATAGTGATAGTGTTTGAAAACATGGCTAAGTTCATTGAATTAGCCTATTTTATGGATAATTATGTGACCACAAATATAATCAAGGTGAGAAAGTTTGAAGATAGTTTAAAATTTTACATGTAAGATAAAATTGCCTGACTCCTGCAAGACATGAACTTGATGATCATGATAGTTATAACCATTAAAAGGGAGGTGGATATTGCATGGAGCATCAAGGATGTAGGTGTGAAAGATAAAAGGAATGACAATCAACCTTCTGCTTTTACCTTAGGAAAGAAGCAAAGAAATTCTACTTCACAAGAGTTTTAGAGACAATGTCATAGCTATGAGAGCCAAGTCCAAGGTCAAACATTCCAATGAGGGAGACACTTTAAAGCTACTAGCCTACAAAAATAGATGACATATTACTATAACCATTAGTCTGACCACGTGAAATAGAATTGTCCCTAGAGGCGAGCTTTCTAGAGTGATAGGATATCATAGTCGCAATCATCAGTGGAATGTGTACAAACAAAATTTTTTCCTCCTTACCCTAGCATGGACCAAAAGAACTAGTATCAAATCCATGTCATTTCACAAGAAACTATGCTAGAGGAGCTAGAGCATAGGTCTAGGTCAAGGATATAACTCACAAGCATATATTTTAGTGAATTGGAGATGTATTTACATCATCACACCTCAAATTGAGATTGCAAATTAGTCAATTATCTAGGGTCCCTTTCTTCTCTCTTTCATTTGGGAAAAAGTATTGTTTGATTTTGATGCATCATATTCTTTTATTATTGTATTTTATGTGAAAAGCTACTATTTATTATTTCTCTCTTAGGAACTAGGGTGAGTATTAATCAAATATATCATGATTATGAGTTATAAATATAACAAAGTCAATATGGTATATTTTTTGTTTTTTTATTTTTTGTAAGTTTTAAGTTTATTTAGTCTCATAATTTATTTATTTAATATAAATATTTTAAAAAATATTACAAAGTGAATTTAACAATAATAAATATGAAATTGACATAGATACAGATAATAATAATAAATATCTTACTAAAATATTTGAGGCCGAAATTATATTTTCTCTAATAATAATAACCCAAACTCATTTGTCACCTAAAAAATAAAAAAACTAGGCAAACATTAGTAGTATGAATGTATTTTAAAATAATTAAAAATAAAAATTTTAGGAGTATCGAAGATGAATCAGTATGATGTATATATTATCAAAAGATAAATAAAAATAGGAGTGAATATGAGACTAATCACATAATGAGACATGTTAATTAATATATCAAAAAGCATGGTAAATTAGATCTAAGATAAACTCAACTTGGTAGTGAGGCCTTTCAAGATGGATCAAGTTCAGTTTTGTTAATCTTCTTTATATGCTACAATGATTATGGAAGGTAAATCATTATCAAATTGATTATGATCATGAGTCTTCAGATTAGATTTAGTGTTATGAAAACCTACTTCTAGCATGCTTATCATTAGTTTCTTATGTCCATAAGTAGAAATGGCATAATAAAATATAAGTTAGAAAAATAATTAATATCTAACAAATTTAGAAAATTTTGTTGAGTTGTATTTATGATGTCAGATATATGAACTTGTCATGATGATGCATTATTTGTCTGCTTCACCTCCCACTTTATAGACTGAAAATGGATATTTAATAAATAAATTTTAGAATTTTTTGAGATTTTGTTTCTCCATGATAGTCTTGCCATATATAAGTATATGATGTGGATCTTTAGAAAATATGAAATTCAAAATAAAATATTTAATATTATTTATGATAATACTTCTAATAATGAAGTAGCTATTAGTATGTTTGTTACGACTATTAGAGACGAGTCATAAATGAAGATATTTCATGTTAGGTGCATATATAATGTAATTAATCTGATAGTATATGTAGCAACAAAATTTAATTTTCTCGCATTAGAAAAAATAAAAATTTCACTAAAATATCTTAGGACTCCTAGTAGAAAATAAGTGTTTAGTAGTTTCTATTTGTCAATAGCGATAAAAAAAATTATAAATGAATGTGAGATATCATGGGAATTACACTTACCTTATATTGGAATCATGTGTTGACTACTAACATGTGATATCAAACTACATCTCTCTGTTCACTTAGTTAAGGGCAAATGATAGGGTGATCCATCAAATAGGAGTGAGCTATCTCTGTACTTAGATACCAATTACTACTCTATCATATTACAAGATGGTAATAAGAATTTGAATATTTTGTTATGATAAAAATCATATGAATACACATATCTCATGTTATCTAAGATAACTTATGATCTACTAATCCCTTTGGTATCTAGATTAGCATCGAAGACTACTTTTTATGTGGAATCTAATATTATTTTAGATAGGAGATCAAAATTACAAGTAGATATCATAGAGGCAATTGCATTTCAAGATAAGGCATAAAAGATAATGGCAAATGATGATTCATGAGAAATAAAGATAAAGGATATTGATGATATTAATAACATCTTCAGACACATTCATGATACTGACAATCTACATCTGTATCTACTATATCATATGACAGGTACTTATTAATAATTTTTGATTCATGTGATAATAATATTATGCAAGTATTTATTTATTTTTGCTATTTTTTTATTTCATTATGATTTATATAATATTAATGAATTGGATTGCATTTATTATTATTATTATTATTATTATATTTGTTATTTTTTATTTCTTTACGATTTAAGCATTCATTATATTCTAATTTATTTCAATATTGAAATGAATGAATTTTTAAATTTGTTATTTGAGTTGAACTAAACAAGATGTCAAGATCATAATACACAGATGTTAATTTCAAAAGTAGGATGTCATCACTAGAATATCACATTTTTTATTTAGAGTTTTTTAAATTCTATTAAGTTTGATATTTTTATGTTTTAATAATTATGAAATAACAAATAATAATTAACCAATTAAATATTTAAAAATTTAATATTTTATTCAAATTTAAAATTTCAGCCCAATAAGACAAGCCTAGCAAAAATGAAATGCTTTGTGCTTGCACAAACTAGCCCAACCCAACATCGCCCACACTAGTCCTACCATGGCCCAACATTTTGTGGGCCAACTATATCGTATCAGCCTGTTATTGTGATTATTATGTCATGTCAAGCATGACACGAGTATCTCTCATGTAGAGCTGAGTACAACATGGTGGCATGGTCATGTCTCACTAAAATGTGTCATGCTGATAAAACACAGCCTGTTTGACGTCTCTAAGGAAGATGTTATTTATAACATCTATCATAATAGAGAATAAATTTTTCTAAGATATGTATAATGAATTGATGTATAAAAATATTCATACTTTTGACTTCGTACACATAGTACTCACAATGATTAACATACCTAAATATTGGGTTTTAAAATAAAAGTTTATCCCATGTATTATTATCAAAAGGGGGTCACTTCCTATCATATGCATGAGTGAGCATTTTGCTTTACCTATTACCATCCATTATATTAAGCTTGTACAAACCTACTAATAGTCAAAATTTTAGTTAAAATTATATTTAATCATTCATCCATAAATATTTATAACACAAACCTACTAGCAGTTAATCATTCATCACATAAACCAAGTTATACAATCCATAGACCCTAATTCTAAAGATTAGCATTAAGTCTTGTTTTCCTTGCTTACTTATGGAACTCATAAGGAATAAAAAATTTTCCCTTGGGGTTTGGGAACTACACCTTGGTTTTGCTTGTTGTGTGAAGGAAAAAGAAGAAATGAACAGTTCCTTGGAATATATCTCTCTTTCTATTTTATAATCAGGCAATTTTATATTATTTAAGTAGAAAGTCATAGCTTTTAAAAGAATATTATATCTTTAGCTTTCAACTCATAAGCTCGAGGTCACAACTCTAGAAAATAGTCAAGACTCTAGAATGTATTTCAATATTTCTATAATATAAAACCATGGTGATAAGCAATGACTATGAGTTGGAATTATGTCTCTATAATACAAAATCATGGTATTGTGAAGTGGTCATAGCTTTATACGTTTATATTTCTTGTTCTTCATACATGGTCGATGTACTAGGAATGAGTATGACACTATGAAAGCTAATTGTATCATAATATGATCATGATACTAGATAATGGTCATGATATTGGTATTAGTCTCTCTTTATCATTATAAGACCATGATATTGAAAAATAGTCATGATACTGAGAAGACTTCTCGTGTGTATTTTATAGCTACAACTCCAAGAAATAGCCACGGAATAAAAATTGGTATTACATATGTCTCAAGTATTTATGGTATTATGATTGGTCATGGAAATGACATTAACTTCTCTCATATATCATATTAACATGATATTATAAAGATACCATGACATTAGCAATTAGCCCAAACATAAAAGTCATGATTTTTTCTTCCTTTAAGTACAAAAGTCACAACCTTGGAAACTGATAATACTCGAGTAATTCTATTTGTAACATTCCATATCCTAAAAGTTATGGATCTAAATAATTATTATGGTTTTGACCTGAGTAATTTTAGCTCTATAATTTTCTATAGTTCAAATATCATGACTTTGCAAAAAGATCATAACTCTGATTTGAGACTACTAAGCTATATTAAAGATAAAGACATGACATTAGGATATGGCTGTGACTTTTAGTACCAATAAGATACTTGGTTGCTATGATATAAAATTATTATCACAATTATTAAACTTTTATAAGATAAGTATGGATGTAATTTTATGATAATATCAAAATCATAAAGAATGTATTATATAGTTGATGAATTATGCTAACGAGTTGGTAGAATCATGTCATACAAAGATTAATATAACTAATTGGGTATAGTTTTGACTTAGAATGGATATCAAAATAATGCGAGACTGTATACTCTTCCCCTCAGCTAAGCACCTCCAAAATCCTATTAATTTTATAATTATTCATTAAAATCTACCAAAACTCTAAAATCATGAAATCAAACCATATTTATCTCATTTAAATACTTACACATCATAACAAATCACCAAAATATATAAGAATGTTCTATAATTTGAACATTAAATTAACTCACATACTAAAATAATTATTCATCATCGAGTAATAATTTTCCCCTCCATTTCAAATCAATTCAACAAAATAGGTACATCATCATAATATGGAAATGAATGATAGAAATACAAATTAATATGATGAAGAGGGTGGCATAGAAGTAAATGGTCTCATTGTATCTTTCTTCTATGTAACTAATCAATCCAATATTTTTTGCCAGAATGTCACAAAGCATCTCTTATTTTTTCCTAATCAAATTTAATATACCTTCAAAGGATCTCATTGCAAAATATAAATTCTTTTGATTTGCACTCAATTTTCATATTTGTCTATCCACTAGTGCTCATGATATTTAGTTTCACTTCAATTTATGTTATCCCTTTTCTTCATTGTTATCTCCCAATCTACCACAATAGCCTCGTATAGCATTCTAAATAATTTAGCACTCCCCATCAGTTTAATATCCATGCAGTCCCATCCAATACTTTTTGATGGAGATATTATTCCCAAATCACATTATATTTTCTAACTTCTTCAACAACTATTGTGTATATGGAATTAATCTCCCTTTTCCAATCTTCATTATTACTTTTGGTATTCTACTGCATATTTTCTAAAATGAACAAAATATTCACAAAATATCTCTATGTGCAACTAAGGAATGCTTAATATTTCATAGCTTATCTTCTTACATTTCTCTCCTTTTTTTTTGTCTCTCAAATGTTAGCTTTGGTGAAGTATCAGCCTTCTTTCCAAAAATTTGCTCCTCCTCCCCCATTAAATATTAGTTTATTTTCTTTTCTATTACCCTCTATATCCTTTATTATGCTCGATAATATTAGGAGGGACACCATCGAATACATTACATCAACCTATTCATCTTGTGCGACTCTCTTGGCTAGACATATCAAAGTGTTAAAGGAAGGGTGAATAAGTTGGCTAGAAAATTCACCCTTGAGGAACCTAAAAATTGATTTCTTCAAAATCTTATCAACATCAAAATAGCATCCAAGTAGGATGTCATATAGTAAAATTTCTCTTTTCGAAATATTATTGAGACAGAGAATCGATAATATTAATGAGCATATAAAATACAATCAAACTTTACTCACCTCTAAGAGTTCTCCCTTCACCAAATATCTATATGAGCACTTTGAAGTCATCTTCCATGCCACTTTTTCATCCATTAACAAACAAGTGATAGATAGTGAATTGAGTTACTTATAAAGAAATTTAAAATGTATACTATCCTTAGTGCCTAGAAATCTAAGCAGTTCATTAATTATTTCCTATCAAAGTACACCTAAATATCTCTCACATAACATGTTTTCCAATGCTTATCTTCTAAATTTACATAAATTTCCTTCATGACCAAAGCATCCCCTTATTCTCTATGAAGTATAAACTTATATCTAATTTCTCTTTTTGATAGCAAAGAAGAATGAATTTGTTGAATTTTCTTTCTCCAATAAAACTCTTTTTGGATATCATAAAATTCATTTATCTCTGCCTAATTTCTATAAAAAAATTCACTATAGCCACCATAATTTCGGATGTAATTTCTATAGTGATAGATTATTGTCTCTTCCCTTTCTTCTTATAGCTTGTTCTATGATATTTTTCTTTGAAGATTTTCTCCCTTCTATTGTTAAATCAATAAACTTAGAAAATTTAGGGTTCAAATATCATGCTATCGGTAGAGGAATAGGAATTTTTGTATAAATAAATTGAGGGTTATATATTTATAGTCATGACCTAGTTAATGGAGATTATGACTTGGGGTTTTATTTTCTTTTATAAATAAAAAATCATATGTCAAGTAGTTCCTTCAATATTGTGGCACTAAATCAAAGTTGTAACTTTCCATTATAGCTTTTATGATGCTTTTTTTTTCTATAATGTCAAAGTCACAATGCTAAAAAACTATCATATTTTTTTTAAAACTTCTGATGGGCTTTTCATTATGTAACACCAAAGTCAAAGTAAAAAAAAAAGGTTATGGCTTTGGGCTAAAAATTTTCAAAATTACAGCTAGTTTGAATATGTAATTCATTTATGTGGGGAGTTTAAGTATGACTATTAAACGTGGTGTCATCTCTAAATAGACGTCATTGTTATGTCAAAATGTATGTCAAAATGATGACATACATATTTTGATTCATAGATATGGATATGTATATCAAAATATTCATAGATAAAGAGATGAAATAGTTATCCGTACTTTAAATACTTGGTTTTCATCTCAATAACATTGTCATTGAATATAGTATCATCTTTAAATTTCTTAAACATGCAATTAATGTTGCATATGCATCTGAGTGCAATGCAAGAGAAAAAAAAAAGAAAAAAATCAAGGCTCTTTGAGTAGGATCTGGTTCTTGGTGTCTTCTATACATTTATAAATATATGTTTTAGCATTTATATTTAAGTAGAATCATCCAAATCAAAGTCTAGAGGTCAAGTTGTTACCAAATCAAAAACTAAGGTTCTAGAAAATTTTTGATAGGAACTCTCCTAAAATTCTTACATATCCTTTTATCTAATTCTAGTCCTTACCCTTGGATATTACCAAAACAAACCACAACATAAAAAACTAAACATATAAAGATAGAGAGATTGAAAATATTTGCTACACAACCCTCTCATAAAAATTTCATCCCTTAGGATGAAATTAAATATGAGTAGGAAGAATCATTACCTCTTGGAGTGTGGAAGATTTGAAGGAGGCCTCATGAATACCTTATAACCCTAAAATATTTGATTTCTTCAAATCTCCTATTTTAGAAATCTTTTAATTTTAGTACCCACACGTAACCCTTGTCTGGTAGATGTAATTCAGTTCTTGGCCCAACTAATTTGGATGATGGAACTCCCTAGATTTATGAGAGATATTTGGAGACCCACAATTTCTCTTTTCTTTCTCTTCCCATGAAAACTTTTTTGCTTTTTTTAAGAATGAGCTGGCATTTTCTTTTTTTTTTTTTTCCTTTTTTCACATCATTTCACTATTTATAGCAAATTGGATATAAATAAATTTGATATCACAATGACAAAATATATGTCATGACACCAAGCCATAGTCACAATATCATAATGAAAGTCATAACTCTATGGTCTAGTCATGACATCAAATAATATGTTGTGACATCAAGAGTCTATCATAATACCAGAATATATTTGTGACATCAAATAATATTTCATGACATTAAGAGTCTATCATGACACTAAAAACATAATTTTAAGATCGATTAATATCTCGTGACATCAAGAGTATGTCGTGATATCAAAATACAATGCAACATCATAATGGAAATCACAATTCCATGGTTTAGTAATGATATCAAATAATATGTGATGACCCCAAGAGAGTGATGTCATGACTTCAAGCATCATGACTCCATTGTTTTGTTCTTTTGTTGTCATATAGGATTCTTCTAGATTCCATATGAAGTTTGAGCGACTCTTAATAGACAAGTCTAATGATGATGTCTATTTCATGTGAAATATACGTCATCAAATCCTTATTTTTTCTTTCGAGGATCTCTACTATTCATGATAGCTTCTCAATATAGTATATTATCTTATTTTTTTTGTACTTTTGGTATTAATTCTGGATATTTGATAAATGATATCTCGATACCCTTAACCATGATGATAGTTGAGATGAAACTTTTCTTCTTTATTTTCTCTTTAGCCTTGATATTACAAAATGCCTTAGCTTTTTAATCTTTTTGATCATACTTCTCATTCATAACTTTTTTTATATTAGCCATCAAAATTTCTAATTTCATTTCATCTTTTTCTTCTTGAATGATTAAGACTATATCTTCAATTTTCTTTTCTAGATTCTCTATCACAACTATCAATATATTAGCCATAAAAAATTTATCACTACTTCAACTCTTTCTTAAATGATTGAGGTCAGATCTTTAATTTCCTCTTCTAGATTCTCTGTCATAAATATCTTCATATTAACTATGGAGATTTTATCATTCTTTTCATCTTTATCTTTTTGAATAATTAAGGTTATATCTTCAATTTCCTTTTCTATATTCGCAACTACAATAATTTTCATATTAGCCATAATAATTTCTAATATATTACTTTCTTCAAACTTAACCAAATCAATGACTTTATATTTATTCTCTAGTTGTCTCACATTCTCTTCCATTATGGTATTAAATCTTCTTTATTCAATCAGTATTTCTTCAAGCTTAGTTGTGATTGAAAATTCAAATGATGTGTAAATTTCATGAATTGTACTCTTTTCATATTGACTAACCAAATTAAATGATCCTGAATAAATATATCAAAAACTTATTACAACTTTATTATGTCGCCTAATTTTATGGTTAGGTGTTGTTGTAGTAGCCAATTAGAATGATTATTTTTTTTACAAAGATCTACAAATACATGGGTCATACAATTAGTGAAGATGACTTTTATTCAGATATCAATCACATGGGGATTATATTGTAGTTATGATAATCAATAGTATGACAATTTAATTCTAATAAAATATATATGTGGATAATAGAATCAATCTTAGATCTATATATTTGTTTATTTAATTTATGTGATATATTTTCAAATTAGCTCAAATTATATTATATTTGGATATAAAATAAATCTTAGTTTATTATGTAATAACTCTTTTTCCTAATGATATATATTGTAGTTATCACTATTAAGCTCATCCTAATAATAGTCTCCTCATAATTGTCTCCTTTGTAAATCACTACTAAGAGAACAAATAATTTTTTCTTAAGAGTTATTTATAATCTCATATATTTTAGGTAAATCATCAACTTTCCTTAATGATTATTTCATATGTATAGTTTTATTCTCTAGCCTTAAATGTCATAAAAGAAAAAAATTATCATAGTTTAAAAGTATTTACACTTTTAGTTTTGTAAGCATCATACTCACATAATTAATATATGCTTTCCTCAAGTTTTACTAGTATGAACCATACAAGTAAAAGTAACTTACAAGTATTATCAACATGTTATGAGTCACAACATACTTGCACATATTCTAAGAATTGATTATCACCATCCTTATCGATGATGATGTGCCTCCCATGGTGTGTGTTTATTTCATGCATGTATAATAGACTAGCATGTAAAAGTACACATAATTTTGGTTTCGTAAGTAATGATTAATATACCCAAATTTTGAGTGTTAACATATTGATTTATCTCATAGATTATAATCAAAATGGTTATCAATTTCTTCCTACCATATATATGAGTGAGCCTCATGGTTTATATATCTCTATCTACCATGATATTCTTGCACAAACTTACCGATAGTTAAAACTCTAGTTCAAGTTTTATTTAATTACATATCTAATAATATCCAAAAAACAACATAAATCAATACGCATCAATTAATATAAACTATTGTTACATCACATAAACCAACTGACAAAAACTATAGACCGAATGTTATTTTGATAGAAATTCTTGAATCTATCAAAGAGATGAGGGTCTTGAGAGTATTAAGTCTAGGTATTAGCATAAGTCTTGTATCCCTTTCTTATTTGTGGAGCCCATAAAAACTATGAAATTTATTTTTAGGGTTTTATAGTTTCACCATAACTTTTCTTGTTGCATGGAGGAAGAAGAATAAATGGAGAGTCCTTGGAATTTTTCTCTCTTATTTTTTTATACTCAAATAATGTTTTATTACTTTAATAAAGAAGTCTTGACTTTTCAAAGAAAGCTGCAACTTTGGCATTCAACTCTTAATCTTTAGGTCATGACTCTAGAAAATAATTATTGACTCTAATATATATCTCAATCATTCTATAATATAAAGTTATAGTGCTAGGAAATAATAGCAACTTTGATGTGATATCTCTTTAACATAGAATCATAGAGTAGTGAAGTAGTCATTGCTTTGTGAATTTGCCTTTCTTGCGAATGACCTTTCATGTGCCATTGTGAATGTTATTGTGAATGACTTTTCATATCATAATATAGCTGAGGTACTAGGCAATGGCCATGATGTTTGCATTGGTCACTCTTGATCATTATATTGTCATGACACTAGGAAATAGACATAGTACTAAGAATGTCTCTCATGTGTATCCTATAGCCCTGACATAAAAAAATGATCATGACATAAAAATTAATCTTTCATGTGTCTCGAGTATCTATAAAATTATAAGTAGTTGTAACACTAGCTTTCACTTCTCTCATATATAATATTATTATGACACTTTAAAGATACCTTGAAATTTGTAATTAGCTCAAACATTAAAGTTGACTCTATTTTTCTTTAAGAACAAGAGACAACCTAGTGGAATTGTCATACTCATATAATATCTTTCATAATATTTCATATCCTAAAAGTCACATTATTGAATAATTATCATGACTTTAGACTACATAGTTTTGGCTATAAAATTTTCTATAGCTCAAAATACATAATTTTATAAAAAAGTTATGATTCTAACTTGAGATTACTGAACCATATTAAAGCTAAGGTTATGGTAATAGGATATGCCATGACTTTTAGTGTCAATTGAATAATTGGTTACTACAATATACAAATTCAATGTCATAGTTGTTTAAATTTTATAAGATATGTATGAATGCAACTATATTTTATTATAATGTTACAACAATAAATAATATATTACACAATGAAAGAATTATATTATTGAGGTGGTAAGATCATGATATACAAAGATTATAATAACTAATTAGGTATGGTTTTAGTCAAGAATGAAATCCGAAACAATGTGAGACTCCATATTCTACCCTTCAGCTAAATAAATCTAAAAATCTATCGATTTCATGACTATTCATTAAAATGTATCAAAACTCTAATGTCATGAAATCAATATATAATTATCTTATTTCTATGCATACACATCATCAAAATTTATCAAAATACATAAGAATATTTGATAATTTGAACATCAAATAGTGGAGAATGATATATTTTGAAGGTGATGCCAAAAATATAGGTGGTAAGATTTGACAAGCAAGGAAAACTATCACTAAGATTTATCAAACCCTTCAAGGTACTTGAGAGGGTAGGTATAGTAACTTATTAGCTGGCTTTATCACCAAGCTTATTGAGCATTCATGTAGTATTCTCTATCTTCATGCTCTAGAAGTACCATTTAGATTTGATCTATATAATGGATTGAGACAAGCTCATTATTGATGATGATGATGATAATAATAATAATAATAATGAATCATTTTAGGAGAGTCTAGTGTGCATCATCGATAGCTAAAAACAAGTATTGTGAGAAAGGATTATAAGGCTATTAAATATATTAAGGTAGAATTGATGAGTAGATGAGGTAACATGGGAATGTGAAGACACCATGCATGCCCAGTATCTTTTCTTATTTAAAGATAAAAGTATGTTTTAGATGATTGGTAATTAAATGATCATTGCTTAAGTGTATGATTTCAAGGTTTGTGTGTGTGTGTGTGTGGATATTAGAGATGAAACATTTTTTGGAGAGAAGAATATAAAACCTAGGTAAAAATAAATTCAATGAAATATTTTTAGATCTCAAATAATGAGATGGACATTATTGTTGGACTTGTCAGTTAAGAGTAGCTCAAACTTTAGTTGAAGTCTACAAGAATCATTTGCAACAATAAAATAACAAAAATTGTATTGTGATACTTGAGGTCAAGACATCACTATCTTGGGATCACTATATGTTATTTGATGTTGCTACTAGACCATGGAGTTTTTACTTTCATAGTAATATCATAATTGTGTTTTGATATCATGACAAACTCTTGATGTTATGACATATTAATTGATATTGCAATTGTGTTTTGATGTAATGATAAATTCTTGATGTCGCGACATGTTTGATATCATAAATGTGTTTAGGTGGTGTGATATGCTCTTGATCTCATGACATGTTATTTGATGTTGCGGATGAACCATTGAGTTGAGACTTTCAATGTGATATCATGACTATGTCTTCATGACATGATATGCCTTATGTCTTTGCGACACAAAATTTATTTATATTCAGTTTACTATAAATAGTGAGTTGATGTGAACATTGAAAAGAAATAAAATAGCAGCTAATTTTTTTAAAAAAACAAAAAAAAATTGAGTGAGAGAAAAAAGAAAAAAGTGTCTCTAAAACTTCTCTTGTAGATCTATGTAATTTTGTGGTTGGATTTACTGGGGCCAAGAACTAAAATTTATCTACTTGATGAGGCTATGTGTGTACCAAAATCAAGAGATTTTATCAAAGTTCCAAAAAGAAGATTTGGAGAAAACATATATTTTAGGGTTCAAAGGTGTTCATGAGTCCTCTTTGGTTCTATTATATTCCAAGAGGTAGAGATTCTTCTTTCTCATATTTAATTCTATCTTAATAGCTGAAATATTTATGTGATAGTTGGGTAGGAAAGATTTTCCTATTTGGTTTTTTGTATTGTGGTTTGTTTTGGGAATGTTTAAGGTTATAGATCAAAATTGTGTAAAAAGTATATGTATGTTTTTTAAGGGAGTTACAATCCAAATATTTCTAGAACCCAAATTTTTGTGTTGTCCATAACATAGCATAAATACCTATGATGTGGATAATAACTATTTGACATGAAATCTAAAAAATACATCTACAAATATCCAAAATATACCAATAATCAAATCTTACTCAAAGAGCCTTGATTTTATGATTTAAATCATGGGACTGGTTATATTTCGAGAATAGAAGTAGTTTCTATGGATTATGTCATAAGGTGAGTTATATTGATCAAAATGAGGTGATTCAAAGTTCTAATTAAAGTAGATATATAGGAGAACAATTAGTTAGAAGATTACATTGTCTAAAAATTTCATTTACAAGTCAATATTATGGTTGAATTTAAACTTTGGAGCTATCAATACTATTCAGGCATAATTAGTTAGATTGTAGGCTTTTGCTTTACTTTCTAACATGATAATTATGTGACCTGAACATTCATATATATATGATGGAATTATAGTCATAATTAATTGTAATATACATTGAAATTAAATATTATTGGAAATTATATATATGTGATATAATTATCTAGGATGTATGATATGATATATGACATAAATGGGTTGTATGATTTCATTCATATATGATATATGTAATGAAAAGAAATATTGAATATGCACGTGGACATCACATTAAATGGATGTGAGTGCATGGTTATGATTAATCAACATACTTGGTGGTTGATGGGAGGGCTTAGTATAGTTGGATGATGTCCATCAGAGTCACATTGGTGCATAATATATAAAATATTATGTGTGGGTAATAGAAAGAATAGTTGATTCTCATTCGGGTGAACGACATAGATTGATTCGGATACATATGATGGTCAAAGTCTAAAAAGTACTAGAAGGCATGCAGAGTATGATGGTGACAACCTAAAAATCTACTACCCACGAAATACACATTTTGATTTATAAAAAAGATCATTGGAAATGGTGACAACCATAAAAGTTTTAGATTATAAACAAACAATATATATTTCAAAATATTCAATAGATATGTTCATTAATAATGTTTTCACACATTGGCATATGCTTTGTGTTGTGGTAGTTGATAAGGACTCAAGGTATGATATACATTTGATTTTTATCTCATTTCATGGTATATAAGAGCCCATGGTAGAAAAGCACATTATTTACTTAGAATATGTGTGTAAATTATAAACATGACCATTACATATATACTTAAAAGGGAGACACCTTTGTAGGAGTCTTATCTATTGGGCATGACTCATCCCTATATAGGAAACATTTTAGATGAAGGATAGACACTAGTGAATGACACTAATTCGAGGTCATAATTATGAAAAAAAAAAACTATATTATGGCTTTGCTGGATATTTTATTAAACAAATTGCAATGATATCATTCTGACATAAATGTTTTATATGAGAGCATCATTATTGAATTATTAAGGACTTTTTTTGATATACCACTTTTACTCATTAATGGGTTGGCATTGTCATTGTATTATATTGGGCCTTAGATGAGTCAAGTGATTCTATTGTTGTACGAACTGGGTTTTGATAGAGTTCCACATATCCTACAAGACTCCGTCTAATATATATTAGAGTAAGGGTCCCTAGTAAGAGGGACACAAGAGGGTGGTATCAAATTACTCAACATCCACAAATTTTCCATGGGTTGATGGTTGGTCATTGGAGCCTCAAATATTGGAATGTCACATGTATTTGCACATGTGTTCCATTTATTTGGAACACATATATGTTCTCACATGCTAATGTGTATTTGCAGACTTATATTCTATTCATTCATGTTTATATGTTGCTGTATATGTAATTTGTTTTTACTTAATAATCTGTTTTAATATTTTTATGTAAGTGCAGGAAAGAAAATATTAAAAGCCCGGGGATGCAGCAGTAGTACAATAACGGAGGTCTCGCTGTCCAGTCAGCGGGCCGAAATTTTTGGAGCAGAGCCTGGCCCGTTCCATGATCCGACCCGCTTCGATTAAATGAACCGGATGTTTATTTTTTATATAAAATAATTTGTATTTATTTTTTCGGGCGGCTGTTTTTTGACCCGATTGAATTGTTCATCTTCGCTCTCCTCCTCTCTGCGCGATTTCACGACTGCTCCGTGCTGCATACTGTAAGACGTTTTGTTCTTGGTTTTAATCTGTAATGCATAAGCATTTTCTGGTGGAGGTAGATAGTCGTACTGAACGACTAGCGAACCACGTTATTTCTGTGTTGATTTCTCGTTTTGATTCCGTCGTGGATGCTTGTGGATTGGGATATATATATATTGATTGTTTCTGTGTTTTTCTGTTGTTTTCTGTTTCTTAATCTTACTACCCGTGAAAGCGCGATTGCCCAACATATGTTGTGCCAATTTACTAAATACTTAAATTCAGAGCATTAATATAAGTAAATAATGATATGATAACACATTAACTATCATGACAACACTTAAAATAACAATGTAGTATTTTGGTAACAAATGGAGTCAAATATATTCCTAGTCATAATATCAAATAAATTAAAATAATATGTTTCCATGTCACAATATCATTTTGTTCACTAAAACATATTTCACATCATGACAACAACTTGAATCATGACCTATTGACCAAGGTCATGACTATCCCAAGTTAAGCAGAAGCTTAATATAGTCATGGCATAGAATAACTAAATTTTTAACTATTCATTGGCTAATGATTTTCTTCTCCACAATAGCTACTTGACAAGTTTTCAGATGATATATCAGCAAATCATAACATGGCTGACCATATTTCTATAGGTAAGTAGTCCAAACATAATATCTCAACATCATATAGTAGTGGACGACAACTTATACAAGTAGGAAGAGATATAAGATTATCTCACTTGATTTGATTTGATTATTTGAAAACTTGTCATATAGTAGTCCAACTTATACTATTGACCAACATCATATAGTAGTCCAAACATAATATGTGTTACTTTCACCCCCTCCTTACAATGAAATTGAGAATGGTTGATTTGATTATCTCACTTGATTGTTCTGAGATTATATTATTGAATATACCATTTATAATGTTGATCCTTTTATTCCAGCTGTTCCCTAGGATCATGCAAATCAAGAAGGAGCTAATTTGTTAGAAAAAAAAAACTATATAGTTTTACTTCAACTGCTTTCATGGTTCAATTGGATCAAGGAAAAGCTTGTAACTTAGAGGGATAAGAGGATATCTTAGAGATAATAGAAATATTATTGGGCAACTTTCCAATAAAATTTAATTTTCCAAAAAAAAAAAAATCTCGAGTGATGAATGAGAATTAGTTTTTGGGTCTGTAGGGGTTGATGAATTGCTTGTGATATATATTTATTAAATTTAAGTCATGGATTGATCTAAATCTAACCAAATAAAAAAGATGAAGAGAATATTAGGTCTACTCAGGTTGGGCAGACCAAGTAAATTAAATCAGTTCAGATAATTAATTATATATAGAGTAATATCAATATAAAGTATTATTGAATTTGATTTACTTTGAGTTGGTTTAATTTAATAATTGTGTTTGTTTTATCATTTTAATGTGTTTGTTTTTAATGTGTGCAAGTTTATGTTACTAGTTGAAGTGCTATCATAAAAGTGGAAATAATATTAAAAAGAGAGTAAATCGGTATTCAAAGAAACATGAAGAGGCGGCTTGGCTTAGTTGGTGCACTAGACAGAGTCATAGAGATGATAAAGGAGCGAGGTGGGAAAAGTGAGAGAGAAAAGGAAAAAAAAGGAAATATAAATAAATTTTTTTTGGAAATGATTCTAAAGATACATGTTAGATTGAGGGGTTGTATTTTGGTGCACTATCCCCAAAATAATTGAAAAAAAATAACCCCCAGGTTTTAATATTTGAAAACAAATTGTACCAAACTCTAAACTAATTAAAATTTAGTACACTCAAATTATAAATCCTAAATATCTTTAATTAATTTTCACTCCCCTCTCCTCTCGCCCCTCCCCTGTAAAACATGCTCCCCTTGTTTTATTATTTGAAAACAAATGACAGCAAACTTTTATCTAATTAAAATTTGGTACACTCAAACTATAAATCCTAAAATAACTTTAATTAATTTTCACTCCCCTCTCTTCTCGCCCCTCCCCTGTAAAATACACCCCTTGCACTCTCCCCTCTCTCCTATAACTCGCTCCTCGCCCTTCCCATGTAAAACACAATCCTCACACCCTCCCCTCTCCCCTATAACTCGCCCCTCGCCCTCTCCCTTGCAGCTGTAACTTGGCCCTCTCCCTCACCCATGTAATGGAGCCTTTGCCCTCTCCATGTGCCCCTCTCCCCTCACTCTCTCCATCGAGGTCGAGGAGCTCTATTGAGCATGTAGCAAGTATGATGTTGTATTCGAACCCATGTCATGCACTTGTCAAAACCTAACAACCCACCTAATCACATATCTATTATCACAAGAGAAGCAAATTAAAATACTTTTATATAAATAAAAAATAAATGAACACGCATATATAAGTATATATAAATATATGTAGATATATAAACACATATATATATATAACGACAAACATATATATATACACACACACACACACACCTAGATAAACATGTTTGTGTGTGTAATTATACATAATTATATAAATATAGTTATATATAATTATATATCAATGTGCGAGCGTGTGTTTTATATATATATATACAAGCACACACGCACGCACGCAGACACGCACGCATATAAACATAGACACAGACACATAATATATAGATATGTGTGTGTGTGTGTACATATTAACACACACACACACACACACATATATATATATATTTATTTATTTATATTTATTGATTTATGTATAATTATATTTATTTATATATATGTTTATTAGTATGAGTGTGTGTGTGTACACACACACACACGCATACATTTGTCAATTTAAATATATTTTTATATCTACATATGCTTATATATCTATATATTTTTATGTATACTTATATATGTGTTTTCATTTATTTTGTATTTATTTAACTATTTGATAAGATTTATTTCTCATGTGATAATAAGCATGTGATCGAGTGGTTAGTTGATTTTTGATAAGTGAACATGGGTTAAAATCTGACATTGACCTCTTCTTCAGCATTTAATAGTTACCCAATATCCAATGACAATTTATTAAATAATAAATCAAATGTTATTTTATTTTTATTAATTTTGAATTACAAAATTAGTTTACTAAATTTTAGTGTACCAAACCTTAATTATTTTAGAATATGATATATTATTATTATTATTATGAAAAATTTAATGCATCAAAACATAAATATTTTATGTTTGGTACACCAACACAAATCTCCTAATTATGACACTCAATTGTAGTGAATCAGAAATCATCAAAATCAATACCATCTATGACACGCCACAAGAATAAACAAAGGTGCGTTGGCAATTAACATGAAGAGAATTTACAAATGTGGAAAAGCTTCCAAAAACATATGCCAAACTTAAATAAAAGAAAAGAAAAAAAAAAAAAGAAGGATGTTACATCAACACACCTTTGCAGTGGTCAGTTGATACCTGTGTGGTAGCAAGATTCTCACTTCTAGTAAAGACCAAGGGTAAACTAAGATAAATATTCCTCCGTGAAACTCATGCAGCATCAGATTTATTATATAATTTCTCTTGATTCAATTGCAAGTCAGCCTTACAGCATGTGCCACCACCAACCTCCAGTCTTGATTCCCTCATGTTGCAATTTTTTATACAAGAACGAAGCATAATGATTCTATCCATGTTTTTGCATCCTTGAAAATCAGAAAATAAGAAAGTGTCACGACCACCCTCCAGTCCCAGAGCAGCATAGCGATCAACTCAAGTATTGGATATATTTTTGGTGGAGGATTTAAAAGTTGGAGAACAAGCTGATGATTCAGCAAGAGCCTCCAGCATGTTTACAACCTCATTTGGATCATCCAAATAGTATCTGGCTTTGCTTGGTTTCTGACCAACAGTGCATGCAAAAATAGATGTGCTCAAGGACAACATGCCATTTGATATTGCATTGCCAATGGTCTCAAACATGTCCTCATCTGATCTATCATCTCCTATGCATAACACAAAATCTGCCTGATTTTTGCTTTTTGCCATTGAACTGAAGATCTTTTCCGCCACAACACCTTTGCTACTTCCCTAAAAGCCCCACGTGAAAATGCTAATGTAATAACTACGGCAATGACGTGCATACGATGAAACTTGTTACAAGTACGAATGAATTGTTAAGAATAATAGAAATCATTGTTACATGTAACATTAAAGAAAATGTAACAAACAAACCAAAATTAAAAATAAATATTCAATTCTTGATAGATAAATAACACGAATAATTTCTATAAACAAATAAAAAAAATTCAACCAGAACATCAATTTTTACTACCAGCAGAATTTAAAAAATTAAATGTAATAAAATATCAATAATTACAAATTAACATTTTTCATGAAAATCAAAATCACCTAACATGAAAAACAAAAATGCATGATCAAGACATTCATAATAATGTATGGAAAAATGAACATTAATCTCAAGATATTCTATTCATTCATGATTAAATATAAAATAATATATATTAATGTCTTACCATCATAATAAAAAATTATCGAACAAGAAAAGACAAATCTATGAATGAATATATAATTCAAATAAACACATTGCCACAAGATAAAAAAAAAACAAAAAACAAAACATGAAGACTTATTTTTTCTTCACACAACAAAGTGAAAAATTCTCTCAATTAGAGGTGACAAACAGGCCGTGCCAAGCTGGCATGATTTTGGGTAGCCCATCCAGGCCACCAAGTTGTACTGGCCTGGTAAGGTTTAACAGTCATGCTGGCACAGCTGAAGAAAATAGTGGCCCGGCACGGCTGAAAAAAAAATAGCTGCCTGGCATGGCACGCAGGCCACATTTCATACTAAAAAATGCCTGCCATGCCGAATCATGTAATTCCAAACCATAATGGCACGACCAGCCAATAGGGTACAGTTCGTACCTAGCTTAGCACACACCTAACACAAGCTAGCATAGGGGCAATGCAATTCAGCAGCAGCTTACCCCGGCCTGGACCAGGGGTCCAGGCCCTGGATTGCAGTCTGCATAACTGCAGTGAAAATACCCAGCCAAGTCGCAGAGTGGCAGTGACAATGCACTGCAGTATGCTTCTGAACACACGCACACACGCACACACACACATATTATAAAATATGATTTTTAAATTATAAATTAAAAACATTAAATAAATGACAAACAAATTTATTAAATTAAAATAAGGATTTACATTAAAAAAATAAAAAAATATTACATATAACATAACATAATTAATAATAAAGCTGTATTTATTTATTATTTAATATAATTACAAAAATTATAATAAATAATAAAGCTGTAAATTGTAAAACTTAAAGATCACTAGAGATCTCATATTATGACTGATTCTGATCTTCACTACTCTAAATTTCATCTTGTACATCATTATATGTATCTAGATACAACATTTGAACTTAATCTTGAAACTCATTCATACTTCTTCCCAATGCTTTCAACATGACAGAACGTGTATAATATCTAATTATAACATAATCCTCCTATCGAAAATACTATTCAAAATAATATTTAATTAATATCAAGTAATTAACATATTAATATTATGTATATAAAATAAAAAAAATATTATAAATGTAAAATAGATTGTAAATATCATTAATATAAAAAATATTTAAAAAAATACACAGGTCAGAAAATATAAAAATAAAAACAAATTCTGAAGAAATGACCGTCAATCTTATGTCACTCTGTTTGGTTCGGATCGATATAGCTTATTACCTCGGTAATACCATATTCGTATATGTCATCATCTAATTATAGTTCTTTCACTTTACCTTAATAACATTTTTGTAAATCCAATCAATTTTTCAAATAATATAAAGTTTCAAAGATTTAAAATTATAGTGATTCTCTTATTTAAAATTATATTCAAAACATGAACAAAAAAATACTAATATTATGCTAGACACCAAAGAATAAAAAATAAGTATATCAGGTAATATTTTAGAAAACACGAAAGCAATTGAATTGGCATGATTTCATATTATTTTAAGATAAAATAGAATTAGTAATCAATAGTATATAAATATCTTAATAACTCACTTTTATTAGATATATTTTTTAAAAACTATCTAATCGAATTAAAAAGTCATCATTGAATGACATCAATTTCCATAATCGAAAGCTCATTAAAATTATTAGACTTATTTTCATTATATTAAATATATTATCTAATTATTGATAAATTTTATCATATAATCCTTTGATTGATTTATACAAGTAAATATGTACTTTAGAATATTTTTCACCCATTTATCTTTAACATTAATACTTATATAAGTAATCAAACAATAAAGAAATAAAATAAATGATTAATATTTTAAATATTTTCTTTTTATTTCAATAGTCAACGAAAAAAAAATTAAATAATTTCTATATATATTAAAGATACCACTAATTTTGCATATGCACTTAGGTGCAATCCATATAATAAAAATGTATACAGACGTCAAATTTTCATTATATCATAAAAGATTTTAAAAAAATAATTAAAAATAAGATTTCTATGTCCCAATCCATATCATTAATTATTATTTTAATAATTTAATTATTAACGTAGTTAAATATTACATATTAGCAGCTAATACATGAATCTATTATAAAATATGTATAATTATAATAGTGTCTAATATTCATTTGAAATTTTTTAATCTTGTATAAATACTAATTTACATAGAGTGCGACATTTTTATAGTATCTTAAATGTCTTAAGTTGGCTAATTAAATCACTTTAATTAGCATTTAATATATATTTTCAAAAAAATTATTTTCAAATCACTTTATACTATTAAATCTTGTAACGCATATGAATACATTGTTATCATTACTAGACAATATATCAGACATCATGAAGATCATTATACTTTATGTCCTAAGTTGGCTAATTATTATTTTTTCTTTATTTTATAATGTTATAAAATAAAACTAAACTCACAATAATCTGAAAGATAGAAAATTCAAAGCTGAAGCAATAAATTACATCATGAAATAAAATATATTCAAAAGAAAATGAGAAATTAAAAATACAATGGAATAAATCTCAAAAGAATAGGAAAAGTCCTTTTATAAGAAAAATTTTAGAAATCTCCAAAGAGATTTTTGATGTGTGCTAGGTAATTTTCACCTAACCCTAATAAAATAATATTCTCCTACTTAAAATCACTTTCTTTGTTTGTCAATACTTACTTCCAATCTTGTTAAGCCACATGAAGTTCTACACCATTCAAACTTGTCAGTACTGATCAGTTTGGTCAAAACATCTGCTATATTTTCTTCGGTATGAATCTTTTGCAAATCCACACTTACTTCTTCTGCTTTCTCTCGTACAAAATGATATTGTACCCTGATATATTTTGTCTTTGAGTAAAATACAGAATTTCTTGCTAAGTATATATCACTTTGACTATCATAAAATAAAGTAACATTATTTTATTTGTATCCAAACTCATCCAATAATATTTACAACCATATTGTCTCTTTATTAGCTTGTGTAGCTGTAACATATTCAACTTCTGTCATAGAAGTAGATACAATAGACTACAATTTTAAAACCCAACTTATAGCTCATCCAGTAAGAGTAAAAATATAACCTGTTATTGACTTGCTATTATCAATATTTCTAGCATAATTTGCATCAACATAACCTCTGATAATAAGATATGAACTTCCATAGCATATTATATTATTTGAGGTTCCTTTCAGATATCAAAAAATTCTTTTCATAGTATTCCAATATTCTAAGCCAGGATTTGCCATGAATCGACTAACAACTCTCATTGTTTGTGCAATATCTGGTCTTGTACAAATCATTACAAATATTAAACTTATCACTGCTAATGCATACGGTACTCAAGACATATTCCTCCTCATTTCTTTCAAGCTAAAAAACATAGTTTGAAAATAATTTAAAATTAATAAGAAGATTGGTAGAAATTGACTTATTATCTTGCATGTTGAAACGACGTAAAATCTTGCTAAAATAATTTTGTTTAGAAAGCCAAATATTCTTATTATTTAAATCTCGGTAAATCTGTATCCCTAGAATCTTGTTTGCTAGTCTCAGGTCCTTCATATCAAATTCCCTAGTCAAATGTGCCTTCAATTCTTGGATTCGACATTTATTTGGGCCTGCTACCAACATGTCATCCACATATAATAATAAAATGATAAAATTATTTTCTTCAAACCTTTTGTAGTATGTACAATGGTTTGAATTAAGTCCATTATACCCATGGCTTATGATGAAGAAATCAAATCTCTTATACCAACACATCAGTGCTTGTTTCAGACTGTATAGAGATTTATTCAACTTACAAACTAAGTTCTCCTTACCAATTTCAACAAATCCTTCTAGCTGAAACATATAAATTTCTTCTTCAATTTCTCCATGAAGAAAAATAATCTTACCACTTAACTGCTTCAAATAAAAATCAAATATAGCACATAAAATCATTACTACTCTAATTATTGTAAGACGAACCACCGGAGAAGTTAATTTCATCAAAGTCAATATTTTTTTTCTGAGCATATCACTTTATCACCAATCTTACACGATACCATTCTACTTGATCATTGTTATCCCGCTTTATCATGTAAACTCATTTGTTACCAATAACTTTTCTTCCAAAAGATAACGGTACTAATTTCCAAGTCTTGTTCTTGTAAAGAGCTTTGATTTCTTCTATCATTGCTGTCATCCATAAAGACGCATCTGAATTATCCGAAGCTTCTTGAAATATTGAAGGTTCTTCATCTTCTATTAAGAGACAATATGCAATGTTGCTCTTCACAACATACATCGAGTGCCAAGCTGATGGTCTTTTATTACGAGTTGGTCGACTAACTTTTTGAGCCTCAGACACTACTTATTTTTGTGCTTCATGCTCTATTTCTTTTTCCATTGATCATTTTCTATATGCACAGTGATAGTTTCTAAAACTTCTTTTAATGTGCTATAATCTTCAATTCATTCTTTAAAAATTATATCTTTGCTGATAATTATCTTGTAGTCAGTGGGTTCCCACTGGCGATACCTATTTACTCCTTCAGAATATCCTAAGAATATGCATTTTCTGGATTTTGGATCCAACTTTATTCTTTCTTGGATGTTGTACATCACATATGCTGGACATCCAAAATAATATAAAGTAGAGTAATCTACTAATTTACCCGTCCACATCTACATTGGTGTCTTCAAATCAAACGATATTGATGACGATCAATTTATCACATAACATACAATTTTTGCTGTTTCCGCCCAAAAGGAATTGAATAGTCTTGTAGTCCTTAACATTGCTATCATTCTTTTTGCAAGAGTTTTGTTCAACCATTCTACTACTCTATTTTATTGTGGCATATACGTAACTGTGAATTATCGTTTGATACCTTCTTGCTTACAAAAAATATGAAATTCACTATTTGTATACTCATTTCCATTATCTGTCCGTAAATACTTAATTTTTTTCCCATATTCAAGTTCCACTCATGCTTTGAATTCTTTTAAAGTTAAAAATACATCTGACTTTTTCTTGATTGGATATACCCACCATCTCTTTAAATAATCATCAATGAAGAATACAAAATATTTTGCTACTCCATAAGATATTTCAGGTGATTCAGATACATCATTATATATCAAGTCTAGAGTATTTTTACTTTTTACATTTGATCTTTTAAATGCTAATATATTTTGCTTACTAGTAACACATTGCTCACAAAAAGATAAAATTATCATTTTTGAGCCCCAGAAGTAACTTTTTATTTGAGAAAATCTTCAAACCTTGTCCTGATATGTGACATAGTTTGAGATGATATATCATCGTTGATTTTTTTCTTTATTAATTGATGCAACACATGCATCTGCCTCCTGTGATATTTCTCTTTTAAGCATGAATAAATTTGATGTGATTTTTTCTCCCTTCATTACCACAAGTAAATCTTTCACAATATTTATCAACTCATTTTCAATACGAGTTTTGCATCCAAGACTATCTATTTGTCTCAAAGAATAGATTTTTCTTCAAGTCAATCATATGTCATACCTCTTGAATGGTAAGAATCATATCATCAAATATTTTAATTTTGATAGTACCCATATTAATAATATTTAAAGTATGATCATCATTCATGTGCACCGACCCATCTGAGATTGGTTCATATTTGTGAAACTAATCTCTCCAAGATGTCATATACCACGATGCTCTTGAGTCTAGCAACCATACATCATTAAACTATTTTTTACTTTCAACTATTATTGTTACCTCACTGTATAAAATATTACTTTCATCATTAATGACTGCAACATTCCCCTGTGTCTTAGATAATTGATCATCCATATTTCTTTTCTTAAACCAACAATCTCTTTTTAAGCGTCATTTCTTACCACAGTTATAATATTTAATATTTTTCTTACTTCGAGATTTTGATTTATCATAATTCTGACTTCTACTAGGGTCACGCTCCGTTAATGTCATTCGTATCATCGTCAAAACATCTATTTGTTATGCATTTACATATCTATCCTCTTTATTTTTTCCGTCTATTTTCTTCTTCTAAGATGGCATAGACAATATTATTAAAAATTAAACTATCAGTCAATGCACTATTCATTAGATTGATGACAAGTTGATCATACGAATCAGGTAAACTCTGAACTAAAATCTCAGCACATTCGGTTTCTTCTATCTTATGACCCAACGTAGTAAGTTACAAAAATAAAGTATTCAGAGTGTTGATATGAATAGTTACCGTAACAGATTCCATCATTCGTAAAGTATAAAATATTCTTTTTAAGAAGATCTTGTTGTGAAGTGACTTTGCCTCATACAACCTTGTGAAAGTATCTCAAATTTCTTTTGCCGTATTCTTTTCTGTCACACTCGATAATACTCCAATATCAAGTGCCAAATGCATGTCAGCTACTGTATTACTATCCATCTCATTCCACTTGTTGTCAGGAATTCCGGTGAGCTTTTTTCCAATTACATCTAATTAATTATCTTTCCTCAAAATTGTATTAATTTTTATTTTCCACAATAAAAATTACTTCTATTGAATTTTTCTATTTCAAATTTTACTGTTATGTTTCACTTTTACAGTGAACAGTAACCGATAATAATAATAACAATTTGTGTTATTACACTAAAAAAATTCTTAGGTAAGTGGAGGGGCGCAATTACCCTCTTAAGAACCACGAACCTTGAGGCTCTTATCGCCATTTTGACAGAACTTTTCTAAAATGCATTAACTACAAAAATTACTAACTAACCTCCTCTGATACCACTATTATAAAATAAAACTAAACATGCACTAATTTGAAAGATAGAAAATTCAAAGTTAAAGCAATAAATTACATAATAAAATAAAATACATTCAAAAAAATGAGAAATTAGAAATACATGGGAATGAATCTCAAAGGAATAAGAAATATCCTTTTATAAGAAAAATTTTAGAAATCTCCAAAGAGATTTCCGATGTGGGCTAGATGATTTTCACCTAACCCCAATAAAATAACATATAATTCTTTATTATGTCATTCCTACTGATTGACCTAATATCTTATAATATATGAGCTAGCTATATGTATGCATAAGAAGAAATAATCTAAGATCTTCTAAAAATTAAATATTATATTAAATATTTAATTTTATCTCTAATTTCACAATAACCTTCAACACTCATATATGACATGATTATGATGAAAATAAAAATTAGATATATTTTATATCTCATATTTTATTATATATCTATCTCATATTTCATGAAATCCTAATATTTTTTTAATTTAATATTTACTTAACATCAACTAAGTTAGTAATAAAATATACGAATACATTGTCATCATAACTAGTCGACATGTCAAACATCAAAAAAATCACTTTACTTTGTGTCCTAAGTTAATTAATTATTATTTTTTTTAATATTTTATTATATCATTTCTAATATTCAATCTAGCGATCTTAGAATAAAATAGCTATATGTACGTATGCATAAGAAAAAGTAATTTATAATTTTTAAAAAATATATTCAAAACTCAGGCTAGCAATAAACTTAATGACATTTTCCTTACAAATTCAATGATGAATAAATGAAAATTAATGAATCTGAAGTTGATTCACATTCAAAGATTATACCGCACATACTAATTTAAGTTTGTCTAGAATTCAATGTGTCAAGTAGGCCAAGAGGCCCATAAATGATACGAGCACGGTCCGACTAAGTCATGCCTGGCCTGGCACGACAAAATCTAGAATCATGCCTAGACATGAGTCATGTCGGCCTGAGGCAGCACTCATGTTGTACTGGGCCAGAGACTATCATGCCTCATGTCGGGCCTTGCCTAGCAAATTGGCAGGATGAACCGGCAGGATGACCATGAACCGAGAGCAAGAATGGGGCACGAGTCATAAAATCCATGTACCTAAATTTATATGACTCACCCGTGCCAGTACCCATTTTTTTCTTTGTTTTTTTTTGTTTCATATTTTTTTTTATCTCTATTATAACCGCTCATCAATGTGTGGTGATGGTAGTCGATGCCTATGATGACGCTGCCCACAAAGTCGATACAATTCAGCATTACCCAAGATGACCCAATATGTTAGCCATGAGTCTATCATGAATCATATCGGTCGTGCTAGGCCGAGCACGACATGACTTTCATGTCGGGTAGTGCCTAATACGGCATTATGGCCCAACTCAATCACCCAAAAATAAGTTATGTTAGCAGAGCACAACTTGTTTGACACCTCTAGTATCATGTAAAGGTGTCAACCATGCAGATTAGTCAGAACACAGCATACTACATGCACAATTCAGTCATGTCTGACCCAGCAAGACACGATCAGGAACCATATTTGGTACTGGTTTGTGTTGGCCAATGACATGGCTCGTGTCGTGCTAAATTGGCATGAGCCATGCCTCGTGCCTAACCAAGCACGACTCACGTGCTTGGCATGATGGCATAGTCTATCGGCCCAAGGAACCTACTAAGGGTCACAGGTCAAGTTTCACCAAGTGACCACTCGACGATACCGATTATTAAAAAAATCTAACTACTAAGTCAAATCTTGCTTAAATGACCAATTACAATTGACCGACTACGTAAATCGACAACCCATTATATTTTCATCCAATAGAATTCCAACAAGGATGGTCTAACACAACCCTGCACTATGCAGGCCAACCACGTCGTGTTGGGCAGATAGACTGATTCCCATGTCATGCCTGACACAGTATAAAAATCATATCATGTCATCTTTGAATATAATTAAAAATGAATTATATTCATAACATCATTACTCAATAAAAATATATATACACAAGCTTTATTTTTTAACATCATAACATAGTATCATATAATAGATAGAAAAAAATTTAAAAAGTCAAAGTATAAAAAAAGTGCATATCTACGCCATCAAAATAGCATATAAATACACTTTGAACATATTACATGTGATGTATCAGTAGTATGGATAAGATCATCTCGTCTAAATCTTAAGGTAATACTAGCTTTAATAATTAAGATATTATTGCATGTGTCGTCATCTACTAATAGACCACATATTATCTTAGATAATATGAAAGAAATAAATTCGTTTGATTTTCATCAATATAATATATCTAAATTTTTAATATTATTATGTGATAAAATTGAGCAGGTATCAATATCTAAGTATCGAGACAACTTACTCCTATTCAACAGATCATTCTATCATTTATCCCTTTCTAACTAAATAGAAAAGACATTATCAACAAATATGATGTTCATGTCTATAATCAAAGTCTCACTATAATTATCATACCTAATATTATTATATGTAAACATATTATAATAATTTTTTATGAATTCAACCATCAACTTTTTCTGTTTAGTTCATACATGTAGATATATCTTAAATATATTATATCGTTTTCATGTTAGCCCTAGGGACCATACTACTGTTCGTATCCAGTCAAACAATAAAAAAAATAAAAATCAAATATTTTAAATAATTAATTTCTATCTGAATAATCATGATACTAAAATCAAGATATCCTCGATATATGGTAAACATACAACTAATGTTGTATATATATCTAAGTGAAATACAAAATGATAGGTGAGTACACAGATAAATAAATATTCATTATATCATAAAAAAATTTTAGGAATTTTAACAATAAAATTCATGTTATACATATTTATTAATAATAAATTTTTCACTTTTATTATTGACATATCCATATATCATATTATAATAACCAACACAACTTTATTATCGAATTAGTTAGAATTTCAATGATATATCACATTCAATTGAAATTTTTTATTTTTTAAGTTCATAGACATACATAGAGTGTGAAACTCAAGTTGTCTATTAGATATCCTATGATATTTTAGTATTTTTATTATATTTTTTTATGTAGGAAAAATAACATTCATTCTCATTTGTATTGTTATATTGATTACATAACATATACATCTAACATGAAAAATATCAATCAAGAGCTTATCTCTAGTATTTCTGACAAATATGTTAATGACAATATTATTATTTAAAGCATTATTAAACATAATACTAAAAATTTTAATCTTAATATTATATTCCCTAAAAAATTTTATCAGATACTCATATATGACGAGACTATCATGTGAAACAATCTCAAAAATCCTATAATTTTTTTATTTAAATTTCACTTAGAATCTACATAATAGACAATAAAACATACAAATGATGTGACATCATGATAGTCCAAATATTGGATATCACAAATATCATTCCACTATGTTTTCTAAATTCATTAATTACTAATTATGTTTTTAATTTAAAACATTTGATTATGTCATTCATGCTGATAAACTTAGAAATTCTATGATAAGCAAATTAAAAATAATTCTGCATAATAATAGTAATCAATTCGTCATGCATTCACTCTCAAATTTATAGTGATAAATAAAAGAGATCAATGAGCATGAAGTCACTTCAACGTCAAAAGACCCTACTATTAAGTTGAATATACCTAGAAGTATCAAATAAATCGTATCATACCCCGACATGACATAATATTTAACATGGACCACATCCGACACGACTTTAAAAATACCTAAAAGATGTTAGGTATTTGATCACCTTTATTGATGACTGCTCATGCTAAACATAAATTTATTTTTCATCATCGATCACGTGTTTTTCTTATTTTTCAAAATATCATAAAATAATAAAAAGAATAACTTCATAAATCTTTAAAAAAATAAAAAATAATAGTATATTAAAATTCATGATAGACAAATTCAATACTTATTGTATGGCTAATAAAATTATACATTATAATTTGTAGTGAAAACCCCCCACAAAATGAGATGACCAAAATAAATAAATAGACATTCAGTCGAAGTAGCTCAGACACTCTTATTTGAAAAAGTGCTGCGGAGTAATTTTGGAAAGATGATTTTAATCACAAACTAACTCATCAATTGAATGCGCCTTAGAGCGTGCCCCAAGGCGAGACGTGGAGAAATGTCTCGAAGCATCTGAAAAAAAAATACACACAAAATAAACATAAGCCTTCTTTTGTGAAGCATTTCAAGGTGCACTTTGATCGCACCTTTCACGCCTTGAAGAAGGATGCCTACACTTAGGAGGTGACATTCAAAAAATTAAAAAAAAAACATAAAATAGTAAATCTGAAACTGTGCCGATCATCTTTTCCAGCATTGCTCGATATTTTCAATGGCAGAAGCACTTCTCCACTCTATGGTTAATTCGGCACTCCTTTTCTTCATCTCATCTCAAAATTTTCGGCACTGCTTGAATTTTCTAATAGTTCTTTACATCTCCACAGCTCAAAAATTCCAATACTTCTCTATTGCTCGATATTTTGACACTACTCCATAAGAAAGTGATATATTTATATTTAATATTTTTTAACATATAGAAAGTGATATATTTTTCCGACACTACTCCATAAGTATATAGAAAGTGATATATTTTTAAAAATACATATAATAATTATAAATTATTATATGTATTTTTAAACATATAGCTATATGTATAGTTATAGATATAATATATATAATTATAAATATTTATACATATAATTATATATAATTATACATATAATTATAATTAATTATATATAGTCATAGTGGTATGCAAATAATTATACATATAATATATATAGATATGAAGATAGTTGCATATTAATTTAAATAATTATAAATAGTTATATATAGTTAAATATGAGATTATGTATAGTTAAACAAATAGTTATATATAAATATATAATTTTATATATAGTTAAGGATAATCGTATATATAGTTAAATACTGTTATATATTATTAACTATTGTTATACATATGAAAAATGACATGAAAATAAATAATTCAAATAATTTATGAACAAAATAACATCAACCCAAAAAATATATATGAATACTCATATACATTAGCATTCATAATTAATTCATTGAAATCTTACAAGTTATTTTTTGATTAATATTTATTAACATTATAATTAATGTTACTAATTAATACAAAAAATAAAATATTATTAACACTCAACAATAAAATTTATGTAATTCACAAGTTGCGTACACCCATCAAAATCATAAAATAAAAAAATAAATATAAAGAACAAGATATTATATTTTTATAATGAAATAAAATTTAATTGGTTCAATGGTATTTTTTAGGCGCGTCTTAATTTTTTTAGATTTAAACCAATTAAATTCTAATTTTATTTTTTAAATTCCTTTTAATTATGTATTGTTATTATTTTTTAGTGAATTTTATTATTATATAGAAATATGAATACTTAAATATTATTATTGATATTTTTTTCAGGATGAATTCCTCCAATTCAAAAAAATCAAGAAAAGATTATGTGAAAATATATTATTGAAATTTTCGGGAATCAATATTTGAGATGTAAATTTTACAATCAAAGATACGCAAGAATGATAAATACTCAAGCATCAATTAGCTGAAACTCATCATTGTATGAAACTATGTCCCAAAGTTAGCAAAGATGTTAGATTAAAACACAGAGACATTGACCAATTTTAAGGATCAAAAAATGAAAAGACATGAATTACTCCAAAAAATTAATATGAGTCCAACTTCAATGAATGAGAATATCTTGTCGAAAAAAAATAAGTATTTTAGGGAGTAAGAATGAGAGTGGAAGTGAGGAACTTATTTCTAGGAGATCCATGAATAAATTTACCATTTCACAAATTCATCAAAGTATTTTAAATTAAAAGTGAAAACAAGAAAAAAAGAAAGTATGTAGTAAAACTGATAGGTTTGTGTATCCAAAAAGTATCTCATTCAACACTATGAATGATTCTTATTGAATTCCTATGATGAATGTTGTTGTAAACTTGGGCTCGGGGTTAAGCCTTCATATATGTACAAATTGAGGACATGAATTTTAAAAGAAAATGTGAATGACCTAAGTATCATTATAGAAGATCACAAAAAAGGTTAAAAATAATATGGATATTCAATTATATCAGATGGTTGGACAGATAAAAAGAGTAAGTATCTTATCAATTTTTTTGGTGAATAACCCTATTAACACTTAGTTTAAGAAATCAATTGATATTTCTAATACAATAAAAAATAGAGAATTGATATTCAAATGTCTTAATGATGTGGTTGAAGAAATTAGCGAGGAGAATATTGTACAAGTCATCACTAATAATATCTCTAATTATGTGAATGGTAGAATGAAACTTTTGAAAAAAAAAATTGTGATGAACTCCTCGTGCTGCATATTGTATTAATTTAATATTAGAGTATATTGAAAAGTTAAATGTTCATGATACTAAACTTGCTCGAGCTAGGCAAGTAGTGAAGTTCATATATGATCATACTTAGGTTCTTAGTTTGATGAGAATATTTATAAAAATCATAAACTTCTTCAGCCAGCAATTATACTATTTGTTACTTCATTTCTTACTCTCCAAAACCTTTATAAGTAAAAACAAGCTCTTATAGCAATGCTCTCCTCAGAAAATTAGTGTTCAAGCAAATGAGCTAAAGAGATAAAATGTATAAAAGCTCAAAATATAATATGGTTTAATCCAAATTTTTGACCTTATGTTACTTTTTACATAAAGACTAATATTATATTAGTTAGTATCTTGAAAGAGATTGATTTAAAGAAAAGACCAGTCATGAATTATATTTATGAGCTGATTGATTCTGCTAAGGAGAAGAATGCATTTAATTATTAGAGTGTAGAGAAAATATATGATCTAATTTGAAGAAAAATTGATGCAGGATGGACTCCACAATTTCATCGACCTTTATATACAATATGTTACTATCTTAATCCTTAATTGCAATATGAGGATAAGTTCTCTAATGTTGATTAAGTGAGGAACAAATTATTTGAATGCATTGATAGGATATTAGATTATGTAGAACGTTTAAATGCTGATATTCAGTTATACTCATTTGACCAAATAATGAGTGAATTTGGGATTTGTATTGTAATTGATTCTTGAACATTAAGAAATTTTACAAATTGATTGATACATTTTGGGGGTTCAACACCAGAATTACAAAAATTTGCTATTTGAGTCCTTAGTCTTACAAAAATTGATGGATACTTTGGGATGTGAGAAATTAAAGCACATTTAAATCAATAATATTTCTATTTTTATAAATTTTTATACATATATTTCTATTTCAATGAATGTTAGAAAATTTTATTTTATTTTAACATGTGATTTTTTTTATTTCATTATTTACAAATGCATATAAAAAATTAGACTTGAACATCAAAGGTTAAATCCATAATATATGTAAAGTACAATACTAGATTGAGAAAACAAAATCTACAAAAGAAACAAAATATTAATCTAATTTTGATAGAAGAGATTGATTCGAATGATAAGTGAATAATGGATAAAGAAGATCTCCTCCACCTTAATCTAAGAAGCACAGACACGGACACGAATACGGGGATACAATACGGCAGGATACGAAAAAATGACAAAGTCAAAAAAACTAGGATACGAATACGGTTAGGATACGGCATGATAAAAAAAATAAAAATAAAAATTATTATTTATAAATATTAGGTATATTATAAAATAAAATAATATATTTTATTTTATTAAATAAATATATATTTTTTTTATTTTATAAAATTAAAATATTTTATTTTATTTTATAAGATAATATTTATAATTATCTTATTTTATAAAAGTATATTTAATAATAATCTTATATTATATAAAAATATAATTTTTTTATTTTATAAAAATCAGACCCACCCCCTGCCTCCCACCTATATTGCACAAACACGGATACGGACAGGAGGATACGACACGGCAAATTCTAAAAAACTAGGATACGGATACGGCTAGAATATGTCATGATAAAAAAAATAAAATTAAAAAAAAAATTATTAAATAAATATTAAGTATTTTAAAATAATTAAAAATACTGTATTTTAAAATAATTAAAAATACTGTATTTTAAAATAATTTAAAATACTGTATTTTAAAATAATTTAAAATACTGTATTTTAAAATAATTTAAAATTCTATATTTTAAAATAATGTAAACAAATTTTAAACCCTCTAACACCCTCCCCCCTCCCGAACCTTCCCCCTCCCAAAAACCCCTCCCCCCCCCTCCCGAAAACCCTCCCCCCCCCCCTCCCGAAAACCCCTCCCCCCCCCCCTCCCGAAACCCCCCCCCCCCCCTCCCGAAACCCCCTCCCCCCCCTCCCGAACCCACCCCCCACCCAATTTTCGATTTTCGAACTCTCCCCCTCCCAATACAGATTCCAAACCCCCCCTCCCAATACAGATTCCAAACCCCCCCTCCCAATACAGATTCCAAACCCCCCCTCCCAATACAGATTCCAAACCCCCCTCCCAATACAGATTCCAAACCCCCCCTCCCAATACAGATTCCAAACCCCCCCCTCCTTTCTATTTATAGAATTAGGTTACCTTAGGTGCTATCGGGGGCTCGGCAGTGTGCTCCTCCCCTCCCCATTTGACGCAATGACAACTGTTTCCGAACAACGCGTCGGATACGTCTCCGACGCGTATCCGATACGCCACGCGGCATATCCCATATGGATTTGTGTCTGATACCCCACGCGGCGTATCCGACACGTGTCCGACGCGTGTCGCCGTGTCCACGTGTCGGACACTGCAGCTCCTAGGCGTATCCGTGCAACACAGCCTCCCACAAATCACACCCTCCTCTCCACAAATTGTGCTCACCCTCTACCCCTTCCACAGAATCGCACCACCCCCGCCACCCCACAGAATCGCACTAACTTGCGCCGCCTCACAGAATCGGCCATTGACCATAATGGGCGACGTCGTCGGGCATTGTCGGCATGGATACGGCCTAAGAAGCACGGGCACGGACACGAACACGGGGATACAACACGGCATGATACGGGAACACGATAAATTCTAAAAAACTAGGATACGAATATGGCTAGAATACAGCATGATAAAAAAAATAAAAACAAAAATAAAAATTATTAATTATAAATATTAAGTATTTTATAAAATTCATTAAATTAAATTAAATTAAAATATTTTATTTATTTTATTTTATTAAAATATTTTATTTTATTTTATAAAAATATTTTATTTTACGCTACATCCCCACACAAATACGCCCGCCCCTGCCTCTCCCCTCAATTCGCGTCGCCCCTGCCTCTCCCCTCAATTCGCGCAGCCCTTGCCTCTCCCCTCAATTCGCGCAGCCCCTGCCTCTCCCCTCAAATTGCGCCCACTCCCTGCCTCACCCTCAAAACGCGCCTGCCCCCTGCCAGTGGCCAACGTCGCCCATGCGACAACGTTGGCCACTCGACGTCGGGCACTATAGACATGGATACGTCTGCCGACGCAACCATCTGATATGTCACGTGGCGTATCGAATACGGATTGTGCAATAATACACCACGTGGCATATCGGACACGTATCCGTGCCGTGTCCATGTCGTGTCCAGGTGTCAGACACGTGGACTCGACTGTAGGAAGCCGTGTCAGTGCTTCCTTGGATACGGCAGCCGACGCATCCGTCCAATATGCCACGTGGCGTATCGGATACGGATTGATCAACGATATGACACGTGAAATATCGGATACGTATTCGTGCCGTGTCTGTACCATGTCCACGTGTCCGAGTGTCAGACACGCAGACATGCCTATAGGGAGTCGTATCCATGCTTCCTTGACTTTAATCTTTGTTGGCTTCAGGATGATGAATTATTCAATGTTGATGCTATTAGAGTTGTGTCATCCAACTCCCAACAGACTCCTATAAAAAAGACTTAATGAAGTACCAAGTAAGTATACAAAAATTAAAATCATATATTTTATTAAATTTAATAAAAAAACTAATAATATTTAAACTTTATTAATAATTTATATTTTATACTAGGTACAAGTGGAGACAAAAGCAAAGAGAAGAAATTTAATTTAATACCAATTGATGAAGATAAAAATTTACATAAAATGAGGATACATAATAATTGATATTTTTCTATTTTTAATCATTGGATGAGGATGCCCTTGAAGAGGAGAATTTAAATTAAAATAATTTATTCTAAATTTTTATTTTATGACTTTATTATGGTTTTTTGTTAAAGTAGTAAACTAGTATACTTTTTTTAAATAATTCTAATGAATTATTTTCATATTTTTATTTATGCTATTTTATTTTATATATTTTAAAATATTAATTAATTATATATTATGATGCTCAATAAATTTATGTCTTAATGCCTCGAGGCTTATGCCTCGCCTCACAAACAAAAAATATCCTGCATTATGCTTTCATATTTTAAAACTTTGAATGAACGCAATCTTATATCCTTTCTTAATACGTGCCCTTTCAAATCTTGTATCCTATATAAAAATCATCTAACATATCTACTAAAATTTTTGGAAATACTTATTTTATCTATGATCTCTCCCAAAATGAAATAAGTTGGCACTCAAGGCCTTCAGAAATATATTCCTTATATACTACATTACACAATGAAGATACGATTATTTTTAACATGAAACTAATATCATTTTAGTGAAAATTAACATTACTTTTTTTAACAAAAAGTTATTTTTAAGCGAGCCAATGAATAATAAGAATCCAAAGGATAAATATAGACTTGTTACTTTTCCTTACTCCTCAATAGCTCTACTTAAATCTCCAACTATGATAGAGAGTTACATGTCCGTTACTTTTAAACTAATTAGTCCGGATTATGATGAGATTCATCAATAAAATGAAATCTAACTTAAATTCAAATGACATATTAGTTCATGAGTCAGCTCTAGTTCTGACTAATGATGAGTCTGAAGATTACGAAATTTGATCAATCATGACTTAAAACTTAAACTAGGAAGAAGAGACATTACAGACTACTTAGATCAAAGACGAATCCACTAAGAAGCCAGATAACCTAGCAGTCAATTCTTCTAGTCTTACCTTTTGATCACTCTCCAATAAAAATAGAGAAATTATACTTAACACTCAATCTAAGAGATATTATCAATTACACATTTTTTACTTTCTTTTACTTTTTTACTCCTATTCTTGACTCTATTATGATACTTTGATATTTTTCTCAAGTGTTATTTCGGCCAATATTATGTCAGACCATGTTAAAAGAGATAAATATTATCTACTTCAATGAGATTTACAAATTAATGTCATGGCATATGAAAACATCTCTCATTAGTTGCAGGTGGATGTTCACTGAAAAAAAAAATTTAGATAATAAATGAGAAGATAGATCAACTTAAGTGAATACTAGTCGTGACATGACTCATTCAAATATTTAATGTGGACTATCAAGATAATTTTTATTTGCTGACCAAAATGGCCTTCATACAAATTTTACTTCTTAGCATTTCTTTAATAAAAAATATACCTACTAAATATAAAAAATATTTTTTTTCACGATGATCTCAAAGAAAAAAATATATGAAATATCCACATGGGTTTAAAACAATATAGTCGGTCATAATTTGCAAATTATAAGACACCATAAAGCCTAAAATAGTCATTGAAATACTAGTTTGTATGATTTTCATAAACAATTATCTCATTTGATTTACACAAGTTTCTTTATTTTTCTAGAAAAGCTCGAGTTATTGAGTAATTTTATTTATTATATACGTGAATATCTTAATTATGAAAATTAATGAGTTGAGAATCACTTAGCTCAATGAGTACATTCAATCATAGTTTCAAAAAAAATATCTTGAAAGACTAAGATATTATCTTATCAGAGAGCAGATATTTGTTCGACACTCTTATAAATTGGATTTTTGGGTAGTGCTCCAGCAAATACTCCTATTAATCTTTATCCTGCCCGATATAATATATGCAAAAATATAACTAATCATTTCTTAAAATATTATTGACAAGTTCACCTAATGCAACTCATTGCATACTAATGTACACGAAAAAATCTACAAGACTTAGGATCTCTTTCAGCAATCATGAGTACTTATAGCTAACCAGGTATTCAAATTCAAATTGGACACCATTTACTAAAAAAAAGATATACAAAAAGATATACAAAAAGATTTTATATTTTTTAAAAATATAGTAATATTTTTATAATTATTATAAGATCTACAAAGAGATAAATAATTATGATAAGATTCAGTATAAAGACCAAGACGATAATAACTATTACTTACAAGATGCATTAGATTTGACATCTACATAAAAAAAATTAAGTATTTACTTTGTTCTCATTATTTTTATTTATAATAGTTAAGTAACAATACATATAGTTTCAAATCAAATATTCTATGAGCAGATGAAATACAAAAAAAAAATTACTTCTTCCTCAAAAAAAAATTTAGAATAAAATAATTGATATAACATATATTCAAATAGTTGAGCATTCATCAAACATATCCACAAAGTTATTGAAGAGGGTCACATTACACATTTATTTTCTCAAAATTTGATATGATGTTGATAAGAGAGCGCCCAAATTGCAAATTTCCCCAAAAAGAATTATTTGTTATATAAAAGTGTTGTCTGTATAATTTCATTATTGAATTATTGATTTATTTTTTTCTTTTAAGTTTTCATATTACCTCGAAGAAAAATATAAAAAAAAATTAGTCGACTTTCTCTCAGTACAAGTTAATGCACAATCAAATCTAGGTACTAGACCAATTGTAAGTGCACTTGCTCTCTAATAAGATTCTAAGTTCTAGAAACTTTTTTCATACCTCAATATGTTAATTATGTCAAAATAAATCTATATTAGACAAATCTAATAAATGGTTAAATAAGCTGAAAGCATAAGTTATATATGATCTGATGATAATTAATTAATTAATCTTTATTACAATTCTCTCAGAATTAATAGTCAACTTGATGAGTATCATCTAACAAAAAATAAGTATATTGATCAATCAAAGTATCTATCAAAATACACCTGAAAATACTAATTTTTTTAATAATACAACCACATATCTTTTGTATGTCAAAGCAACATCTCTCCTTGAGTAAGCACCTTTTTCCTAAGAAAATATTTATGTCTCTCAAAATTCATTTGGAACTACATCCTACAAATCTCTTTAAGTTGAGTGATTATCAACTCATAATCTTTTATAATGAAAAATATCATTCATGTCATATATACAATAAACAAAATCATCTTATATCATAACTCCAAAAAAAAAATAAGACAAAATTCATAACAAATAAGTAACCAAAATAAAATAAATATATATAAAAATCTCTCAAACCAAACGTTTAATGATCATTTTAGGTCTATAGTTCTTTCCACATTCTGCAATTTACACCTAATTTTGTTTTAATCAAAATCTAAATAATTACTTCATATTCACCAGAGAAAACATATATTAGTATTCAAAACTAAATATATGAATGAATCCTCTCACAACAAGACTCATCTACAATCAACACTCATCTAAAAAATTTAGATATATCTTAAAGTGACATACCTTCTAATTTGGAGATATCTTCACAATTAACACACATCTACAATCAACAGACTTTATGGAAGATATGGATACTATATCCCAAGTTTGATTGGAGTGAAAGATAGCCATCTCCTCAAAAATGATTGAACACAATCTTTGGTGAGTTAATACCTTGGAAAAAAGACCTAAATATCCTTGTTTTATCTAAAAAATTAGTAAAAATATAAAATAAAAAATAAAATGCATGTACAATAATATCTATGAATTTTGATATTGAGTACACCTCATTTATTTCTTTAAAAAAATCAAGATGGTAATCAATTGAGACATGAGTTGGCTCATAGACTACTTATGAACTAAAAATATATATCTCATTATTCTAGTATAGATATTAAATCCAGGTCAAAGTTGGTCAAGCCTCTCAATCTCTGGTTCATCATGAACCATAACTTACATAAATTCATGAACTATTGTATTGTTTTGACTCAAGGGAAATTCCTCTCATTTAAAAATTCATTCTCTTTAGAATTAACCTAAACTATGTTTCGAGATGCTTTTAAATCATCATTAATGTACTGAATTTCATAAGAACTCCAAAATAAAATATGTTTGATCACAATCACTACTAATACAATTGACCAGTATGAAAGTTTATCGTATGCATCTACCTTGTGATTGGTATAAGATAATTAGAGTGAGTGTGAAAACAAAAATTTAAAAAAAAAAACCTAAACTATATTCGTAGGTATCACTCTCTCCTCAATGATGATTGAAGTAAGATTACATAGAAAATAAAAAATAATAATAAATTCAAATATATTTTATGAACTCTTACTATTCATGAACTTGATAAAAAAAGTTATGCTCAAAATATTAATATTCACACTCACTAATACTTTATCATCTACACTAACAATGAGTTGATATCACTCATAAAAAAGATACTAAAATTATGCACCCCTCTTTTTTTGCTTCTTCCTTCTGCACACATTTCTATGCATTGTATTTGTTGTGCAAAGGATTTTTTGTGCACTAGCACAAAAAGTGGCGTAGATAGGGTTCAACACACCTATTCATCATTGTACATAGTGGCCATGCAACAAAGTACCTATGGTTTGATATTCTATGCACATTCTTCTTCAACAAGAGACCACACACACACATGCATTGTGATGTTAGTATATATGTTCTCTTTTTCTAGAAACTGTAGGATTTTCATTACCTAGAATTTTAGCTCTGATACCATAAAAAATTTAATATTGAAAAGTCATACTTGCTATCAAAAAATAGAATACAAGATATATATCCTATAAAATATTAAACATTCCCTTATATGTTGAACAAAATAGATTAGGACAGCCCTAATGTTAAGTTCTTCCATCTATAAAATAAAAATTATAAATTAAAAAACAAGTTAAAAATTAAATATTTTTCAGCTTTTAGAGAAATTATATTTACTATTTTTTAACTCATTGTATCAATTAGTTGTATTATGTTATACGACAATATTCCTATGTTCTAAATGCTAATTTATTATTTTTAGATTTAAGTTGTTTTGGCATATTAGTTACTCTCAACTTATAAGGCATAACAAATTTTGCGCATACACACACACACTCACTCACAAATGAATAGTTATATATATATATATATATATATATATATATATATAAGTTGTTTTGGCATATTAGTTACTCTCAACTTATAAGGCATAACAAATTTTTAGATTTAAGTTGTTTTGGCATATTAGTTACTCTCAACTTATAAGGCATAACAAATTTTGCGCATACACACACACACACTCACTCACAAATGAATAGTTATATATATATATATATGACTAGACATTTGTGGATGATTAGCTTGACAACTCAAAAATGAGCAAAGCAACACAAATAGACATTGGGTTACGAAGGCCAAAGTGATAATAGGCTTGTGTGCCCACCACGATGCCAATGTACAAAACTCACACTTAGCACGTGATCTAAGAGAGATTAATATTTTATAGTCTTACCTTTAAAAATTAGAGAGATTACAACTAATAAGTCTCGAACTAGAAACTTTTCACATTTAGACGAAGATATACATCATCACAATAAGACATGACCTACAATACATGTATGCAACTTGCTAACTTCCCAAATGATCACCAATCTAAATACCACTCTTCCAAAAAATATATATACAATTATTATATTTAAAAAATACAGCACTCTATATATTGAATGCTACATTAAATGCACCAAATATAAAAAAATATAATCACCTCAAAAATAAGTGTAGATAAGTATGTGTTTGTCCACTTCAAAAATAGTTATTATCTGATGCAAAACTCAAATTAGCTCCTAAGTCTTCATAATGTCATTGCAATTTTTCATCATATATCATGCATTGAAATTGTTTCCTCACGTATTCCAGATTCTTAAGGCAAAACAAAGTCTTTACTATCTCATTCATAAATGAATGTTTGTGTACATCCAATATTCTTCTCTTGATGTTAAACATCAACTCTTATAAGATAGAAATGACCCAACAAATATTTCATGAGCTAGTGATACTAAAACATAAAATCTATGTTAATATAAAATTATTTATCCTAAGATTGAAGATTAAGTAAAAAATTCAAAGATAAATATTTCTTATGATTGACATATTAGAAACTAAAATAAATACTAGAAACTTAAATAGTCATCAAATCTCATAATTTCCTTTTTGGATATTTGTTCATTTTTAAACTATTGTTGATTATTATTAATATTTTCAAATTATTTTTTTAAATCAAAAACAATTCAAAAAAAATGATTCAAACTTCACTATACTATATTAATATCCAACACCATCAAAATCTCCATATGAATTAAAGATGAGATCAAGTTTTTCCAATTTTATTATTTGATCTAAAATAAACCAAAAATAATTTCATAAAAATATTTAATCCAATATTTTAAATTTTGTATGGATCAAGTTATCAATATTAGCATTTCATCATTAATAACATTATGTGAGTTAAAATGCAATATAATTTTGTATAGATAATATAAAATAGAGTAACTAATGATATTATATATTTGAGCAAGAATCATTCTTTTTGAAATTTAGACTGGGTAATGATTCAAAAGTAACATTTACATATTTTACTTTTCCTTATTCCTCTAGAATCCCTTTTGATGCCTCAAACAAAAAAAAAATAGAGTATTACCTCACAACTACTTTTTAGCTTGTTAGATCATATTATAATAACTCTCCTTTTAAGTGATCATATATTCTTAGAAAATAAATTATCTCCTAGTCTGAATGAGATAGTATCTTACGAGCTAATCTTAACAACTCAACCTCAACTCCAATGAATTGGGAGCTAAGAGATTTGATGAATTAGATCTTCAAATTTTTTCTATGAAAATGAAACTTATGCAGTCAATTTAGAAAAAATAGAGCTATACTCGGTATCATATTTCATACTTTTTGTCATACTCACATTTTTCTCTTTATATTGTCACTTTTATTACTTTCCTTGATGATATTTGGATACTAAAACTCATTCTGATATATTATCTCATTCAAAATGATACAAGATAATTGTAAAATAGATATATATTATTCACTCTAATAACTTAAGAATTAGTATCTTAACCTTTGAAAATATTGATTATTAGTTACAAGTGAATATTTATTATTAATACTAATTTTAATAATAAGTTAAATTGTCTGAAGCAAAACTTGTTACAAGGAAAATTAATTAGTTTTTTAGAATTGATTATCAAGAAACTTATTATCTAGTATTCAAAATAACCTCAATCTAAATACTTATATTACTTGTTATTTCTAAGAGCAAATGACACATTATTAGAAATAAATAATATTTTTTCATAATATTTTTAATGTGTATATATAGCAATCATTGTGATTTTAAAGCCAAGAAAGTATTAAAATCAAATTTAAAATTTATAAAAGACCTTGTAATACCTAATAATCATAATTTTCTTTCATTTAGGTGCCCAAATGGGATGGTAGCCTATGACATGGCACATGAAATTTGGCCCGTGGTGCCACTTTAAATGACTGAAACCATTTTTGGAATTGTACCAAGCCAATCCATGGCATGGCTCGGGCCATGCCAGCACATGAGGGACAATTCCAGCCCACCTAGCCATCCCAAGCTAGCTTAGAACAAACCAGCTAACATGAAACATACCAGGCTTGCCCAAACGTAACCCAAGCTAGCCTAGAACAACCTCAAGCTACCCAATCTAACTTAGGTTCAAATCATGTATGGTTTGTGGTTATGATGGGTTTGACACAATACGACCAAACTCAACAGGATTCAGCATTATCAAGGCAACAAGCAAACCAACAGACCATAATGAGCTATTATTTTTTGGAACCATGCCAGCATGACATGACACATGCTATAAACAATGTCATACATGGCACGACGGTGTGGCCTTCCTAGGTATAAACAAACCAGGCCGTGCAAACCTAGCATGACACATTTTATACCTCTACTTTTATTTTATATGTCAATGACATCTTTATTATGAAAGATAATAAGTTAAGAATCATTCATTTCAAATAATATCTTCCATCATATTTAGAGACGAAGAACCTTAAGAATCTTGTATTTTCTTAAAATTTATATAATTTATAATAATAAATATATTAAATTATCACGTAATAAATGCAATGAAAATACTTTTAGAAGTTAACATTTTAGATTGCACTCTAGTAAAAATATATAGAGTCATGTATTAAACTCGTATCTAGTTTGGGTTAGCTATTTGACTCTTCTAGAAGAAAATTATATAAAAAATTAATGATCTGATTATTACTAAATTAGAGAAAATTTATATAACCAATGTAATCGTCATTTCCTAAATTTTTCACGACATAACATTTTTATACAGCCCTTCACATATATGTGATAGTATTTTTTATTCACTTAATATTTTATTCGATAATTATGAGCATTTTCAACATATCATATATTCAGACTTCAGTTGGGTACCCAACTTACACAGAAAAGATTGACTATAAGTTATTATACATTTTATAGAATTAATCTTAGCACCTAGAAAAAATAAAAAATAAATAATTTCTATATCAAATACAAAGACAAAATACATGAGAATAATCACAAGTGTTTGTGAGATTTTTTGGATCATACATCTACTTGAAATAGTAAAATTTTCAATCATTTCTCTTATTACCCTATTGTGATAGTCAATCAATTCATATAATCTCTAGTATAGTATTTCATGAATAAACAAATTAAATAAAAATTATTTATTTATTTTCCAAATAAAACAAATTAAGATAAGATTATTATATAATTTATAGTCATATGATATATTAGCTTGCCAACATAATAATAAAGATATTGAGAAGACTTATGCTTGCTTCATTTTGTATCACATTTAGCATTCCAGATATTTAATAATCAATTTGAGTTGATGATATAGTTTGTCCATATTTTTTTTTATGTTTTTATGGTTGAAACACCCAATCAATGGTTGCCCAATCATTTTCTTTTTTAATATATAGAATTAGAATTTTGTTTGTATTTTTTAAATTTTTAATATATACATTCTTTTTATTTTTTGAGTATTTCTAATTTTTACATAATAACAAACAATCTTATATCAAATATAATTTTTGATATCATTCACTATTTTATCTAATTGAGTTTATTCTCTATTATATTTTTTTTAATTATTTTCTTTTATATTATATATTTTAAATATAAAAAAATAAATTTAAAACTTTAATATCTTCAATCTCAATTGAATTATATCTTTCACATAATTCAAAATTAAAATTACAAACTAAATATGATAATAAAATTATTAACTAATTTAATAATTTTATTATGTATGATATCAAATCACTTAACTAATTTTTTAATCTAAAATTTTTCAATTTTAAAAATTACACCAATAACATCAATAAATAATATATGTTATGATGCATTTTCTCAAATATATCTAGTCATCAAATAAAGAAAAGGGTTACCATTAATTTAAATATAAACCAAATTAATTCAAGAGATATTTATCATTCTCTAAATTAATAAAAGCAATACATGGGTATTTTACTATTTTATTTCTCTATTTTTTATAGCTTATCTAAGAAAAAAAAACTTACTTTTTTAATATTATCATTATCAATTAAATCTTTGTATTACACTTTCTAACTAGTACACTAGAAAATTTATGTTGGATATTACCAAATCACATATTTATAACTCTATTATCTTACCATCAATAAGAATTATTCTAATTTTTTTCTAAATACTTCATTTTTAATGTAATTATTCCTAAATTTATTATTAATTCATCTTATTATCAAAATTTTTTTATTCTCATTATTTGTAAATGTTACTTCTTTTATACTCAACATTCAAAAATAATTTTTAAAAAAACTCTCAATTTGATCAATCTAATCTTAATCTTATGAGATATATAGCAATCAATATCCTCATCTCAACTTAATATAGAATCAAGTATTTAAAATGACCAATCTTTGGTATTTCATATTATCTTATTTTGATTATCACATTATTATTATTCTTAACTTAATTAAACTCACATTTTAAATACTTTGTTTTGCTCTAATTAATCATAAATTTTTTAGATTTTTTTATTATTATCAAATTATATTATATCATCTACAAATAACATATACAAATGAATTTCATTTTTAAAATTTCTTGCAATTCATCTATAACTAGCACAAAAAATAATATAAATTGAATAATAATCATTGAAAGATTCATAAACTATTGAAAACTCATGAGTGACATCTTTAGCTAATATAACTCAAGATATCACTCCATCTTACATATTGTTTATTAGCTCAATTCACATTTTTTTTTATTCTTGTATTTCTCAATTAGTTTAACTAAGTAGATAATCTTCATAATAAAACTATCTGCATATATTCAAATTAATTCTTTGGAATCCTCATTTCTCCTATTAGGTTGTGTTTCAATATTTTTTCTCAAAATTTCATAGTATGACTCAATAATTTAATATTTTAATAATTATTATCTAGAATATCTCACTTATTTTTATAAATAAAAAGTATACTATTTTATCTTCATTTATGTGGCAACTTTTTAATCTTTATTATCTTATTAAATAATTTAATTAACCACATTAAGTTTTTATCACCCTTCAAGTTTCAATAAGAATACCACCGAGTCCTAAGATTTTTATTATTTTATCTTCTTAAGAGTTTTTTTAACTTTCATGAGCTTTATCTTAACCACATATATAAAATTATTTAATTTTTTATCACCTTCAAAATTAAAATCAATCCATAAATTTATTTAAAAAATCATAAAATAATATTTTTTATCTTTTTAAAAATTTTTATCTTTAATTAGTACTGATTATTTTTATTCTTAATGCATCATACCTAACTAATATATTTGTTATTCTTCTCTCTCATCCTAATTAGTTTATAAATATTATTTTATTTTTTTACTTTTTAACATATAAGATAACTCATCATATACTTTAACCTTAGTTTTAGTCATCATTCACTTAATTTTTTTTTTGCCTTATTATATGATTTTATTAATATTTCTTTCTTACTCTTTTATATTTCTTTATAATAAACTTATTTATTTTTAATAGTTTATCAACATCGTGTTTTCATCATTAGGTTTTTCTATGTAAGTGACTATTTCTTTATATATACCTAAAATCTATTTATATTTTTTTTATACATTAAAATATTTCATTCCACATAATATTTGTATCTACATATCCTTATATTTTACGTGTGAGATTTTGCTTCAATTTAGAGAAAATATTTACAAACGACTCCTAAAGCAAATTTGCTTGAGTTCATTGCCAACATAATATTTGTCTTCTAATATGTAGATATTAATATCTCTGCTATTCTTTTCTATCATCCTAGTTAACATATAAAATATTATTTTCTCTTTTTTAATTATAACTTATCAAATAACTCAACATATACTTTAACCTTAGTTTTACTTATCATCATCATTCACTTAATTTTCTTTTTGCCTTGTCATATAATTTATTGTGTTTCTTTTTTATTTTTTTGTATTTCTTTAAAACAAACTCATTTATTTTTAATAGTTTGCAATCTAAATTTTTCATCTCTAGGTTTTCTATGAGTAAATATTTCTTTTATTATACCTAAAATCTATTTATATATTTTTTTTATACAGCCAAACACTTCATTCCACATAATATTTGTATCTACATATCCTTTTATTTTACGTCTGAGTTTTGGCTTCAGCAGATAGCATTTGGTGATCTGCTACATGGGAGTTGAGTTCATGAGACTAACGTGCTCTCAATTTTAGATAGCTTCTGAATTTTTGATGTGGATTTGCCCCTAGGAGTCTCTTTGCCATCTCCTTTAACAGTGATACACTTTTTCTGTGAATTTCTTTTTTCAGCTTCATCTATGTCCCAGACAGTGGCTTCCCTTAATTGCCCCAAATTTCTTCAAGTTCATCTTTTAGATATTGATATTTGGAAGAAAGAGTATACACAAATGATGCACTTTCACTTCTTGTCTCAACCTTCTATTTGTCATAATAGTTTCTGCATGTGATCAGCACTTAATCCCAACAAACCAAATCTCAGTCTAATCCTTATCTTTGCATGTCAAATAACATGACCAGGTAATGTTACTCAACAACCATGAAGTGACCATTCTTCTGAGAAAAATCAACTGGATGCACAATACGGTAACAAACACCAAAACCTTTTCCACTTTTACAATGAATGGCTACCTAGGTTGATTATTCTCTAGATTCCATCAATCCAAATCCATTTCACACATGGACGTCTCAAAAATCCAAAGATAATGCATTCTCCATTTTTTTCCATGCTCACATCTTCTACCAAATCCTCCATTGTTGCCCTAGGGGTGTCACCTCCAACAGATGCGTCCTCCTTTGTTGCTTTGGTGGTGTCTCCTCCAAGATATGTGTCCTCCATCGTTGGTCCATGTTGCCCAAGTTGAACTTTTAGAATTTCATCCCACCACTTGTTCATGTCCCTCATGCAATCCTTCATCAATCATCTCTTATAAATGGAGGCCATCTTCTAGATTCAGAAAACCATAGGACTGGATGACCTTGAGTAAGAGCTGTTGTTGGGGGAGAGATCAAAGACGGACCTTCTCAACATAGGCCCTAGAGGGGGCATTGTTGTACTGTATTTAATTTTTATTATACAAATAAAAAATAAAAAATAGCGGAGTGCATATTTTTAAAAATAAAAGCACACTAATTTGATGAGCACATGATGCCGTTCAAATAAAAAAAATAGCGGAGTGCATGGATTCCGAGTGCTACAACATCCTGATTTAATGTTGGCCCTAATTTTTAGTATACAAATAAAAAATAAATAATGATCTATGTAATTTTAAAATACTAGTTTTTGTATTACTCCCATTTTGGCATGTGACCAAAATCAGCATGCTGAACACCCGACCAGGATTTTATTTCAGTACTCTCTTCATGTGCATGCATAATGTCAACTAAGATTTTACTCAGACAAATTACCTGGATCACCTCTCACAACAGTTGCCATAACAATGAACACATGCTAAATACAGGTTAAGTATCAACTTAGAAATAAAGAAACTTACTTGTGGCTTTACTTCTACAATTAGCTGCCCACTTTTAACAGAAACTGGTTCATTAGCTAATACATTTTCTAGATGATCCAACATCTCCTTAGCCTGGCTAGCCCCAAAACCTGGATCTGCATCTCCATGATGCCACACCAATGCACTCTCTTTGGTTTCAATATATGAACCATCTGTCGCTTCTGTATATAATTGCATAACAGGCTCAGCAATGTGAATCCATCCAAAATCAGAAGCATGCCCACATGTCTCCCAGTCCTCATTTGCAGACCACCTAACAGAAAAGAAATGTAACAAAACAACATCAAGGTTGGACATTAATTGAAATTGAACTGCAATAACTTCAATAAATTTTTTTTCAAGCAGACACAAGGTTTTTCTGTGTCATTTATTTAAAATAATGATTTTTAAGGAGAAAAAATCTGGCTTGAAATTAAAAAGTGCTTCCAAACAACTATTCAGACTTAGTGGTGTTATTTAATTTGAATATACTTTAGATTCAGTGGTCCCATTTATTTACAATAACTAGTACGTAAAATAAAGAATTATTATCATCAACTATATTTTATTATAATTATTTGAGATCAATTATACTAATTTTATTTTTTTAATAGACTATTAATAAATATATTTATTCTCAATCTTATTTTTTTAATCAATTGTTTATAATTTGTATTCAATTCTTTCTAGACTTACCACTAATTTTTTTCTCCACTCAAATAATTTCATATTTATTAATTGATGCACCAAGTGATCTTTGTTGAATGTGATCAAACTATCTCAAATAATTCTCATTTATATCATCATCTATAAAAATTAGATGATATAAATACATCAATTGTATTATCATTATTTAATCATCAACATGCTCATATTCTCATTTATTTTATCATCAATAAAAATTATCATCTATACTCAGAAGTTTCTCATTTATATTATCATTTATACTCTCATCAAGTGATATGTGTTAGATATGATCGAATTATACTCACATTTTTTGAATGTTATTTTTTAGTCACTCAATATTCACTTTTATATAATATAGCTGATCTTATAATTATTCTATAAAATTTTTTTTAATCTATTTTATGTTTGTCAGTCACAAAAAATTTCTGATATAGCTCTTAATTTAATCTAACTATTTTTAATCTTATGAGATATATTTATATCAATTTCCTCATCTTGACTGAATTTAGAGCATACATATCTAAAATAATTGACATTTAATATGTTTTTTTTGTCATTTCAATTACCACATCATTATCATAGTAGTGAAAGGCGCGCTTAAGGCACGCCTAGGCTCAAGGTACTACCACTCCCTAGCTATAGCGCCTCGCCTTCCAAGGCATACGCTTTACTGAAGAGGCACACCTTATATACTATAATTTTTTAAAAAAATACATTTATTCTCAAAATTTATAATTATATATTAAAATTTATATAATTTCATTTATTGTTTTCATCAAAATTTATTTTGATATTAGGAACATTTATTTTTTTATCAATAGAATCATATTTAATAAAAATTTATGTGCCTCTAAAGTCACGTTTTACTTCACAAAAGCTCACGCCTTAGTGCACCTTGCACCTCAGGCTCCAAGAAACCTTTGCGCATTGGTGCCCCTTGCGCTTTTTAAAACTATGATCATTATCATTCTTAATATTATTGAGCTCATATTTGAAGCATTTCATTTTGTTACAATTAATTTCATATATAATTCCTTTTAGTCTCATCAAACAATAACATATCATTTGTAAATAATATATACCAAATGATTGATATTTAATATTTTTTTATCATTTTAATTACCAAATCATTATCATTCTTAATATTATTGAGCTCATATTTCAAGTATTTTATATTGTTATAATTAAATTTAATATATAATTCGTTTTAGTCTCATCAAACAATAAAATATTATTTATAAATAATATATACTAAATAATATCTTCTTAAAATTTTCTTATCTATTCATTTATAAGTAACATACAAATAAAATAATCAAAAGATAATCAATGGTATAGTTCCACAATTATTGAAAATTCACAAGTAATATATTAAATAAATCTAATGATGGAGACCAATATCTCATATATGATATTTATTAGATCAATATACATAATTAATATTATTTTCCAACATAATTTTCAATTAGGTGTCAAGTGGGCCGGGAAGCCCGGGCTAGGCACGAAGCACGACCCAATTGAGCCTTGCCTGGCCCAGCAAAACACGGTACAAAATTATACCCGAGCCCATGTCAGGTTGTCTCGAGGCACGGTTCATGACGTGCTGTAAGTCTCGTGGTGAGCCAGGCATGATCAGGATGTCTGGTCCGAAGGCATGATTCTTCAATAGGACCTAAACCATGCCTCAGAACTCAAGTAGGGTTAGGAGGCAGTCCAAACCCAATTGCCTGACACCCATGAGTAAGAGCGTGACTAGTGACACCCATCGGGCCTTCGCCCGAAGCCCTAACATCCCAACCCCGAGCCCAAAAGCAGAAGTCAAACATTCTGGAACCGTCGACAATGATATTAAAAAAAATTAAATGGTCTCACACTTGCCAGCAATTGGATGCACCCCTAATGGCTAGCAGCAAAAACCCAACAGCCAACGAATTTCTGCCAATTTTATTTAATAAAAAAATATTCAAAAAATAATTTTTGTTTTATATTAAAAATCTATATATATCCTCCTCTCTCATTCCTAATCTCTATCCTCTATATTCTAAATTTTCTATTCACATTCTCTTCTCTTTCTCACTTGTCTCATCTCTCAATTTCTCTCCTCTCAAGACTCAGGTACGGACTGTGGTGCAAACATCAAATATCAAACATCACACATTAACATTTCATAAATGGTCAGGACAAGCAAATGGGTTTATGCTTTACCAGCATTATTTTTTAAATTATGCTTGGTTTTTTATTTTTATTTTTATTAAATATTTAAAATAAAATAATATATAATTTAAAAAAATATAATTTAGAATATAATTAATAAACTAATAAAAATTATAAATAATAAATAATAATTTTAATATGAATAATGATAACCCTATGAAAAGGTTTGAGACCGTAGAAATCTTATTTTTTCCCATGACCTCAATCCAAATATCTAAAAAATAAAAAATTAGAAAAAAATCAATAATTTGAATTCACTTTAATATTATACAAAATAAAATTATTTGGAATCAATGAAAAATCAATATAATAAAAATATTATAAAAAAATATTAACCTGTAGGAATATATGTAGAACTAGACATCTTAAAAGGTATGCCAAATAATACACTAAAAAACATGATGCATTAATTCCTAGACAAACCTAACTGAAGGATGTATTCTTTAAGGTTAGATCCAGTTCAACTTTCATGTTGATCCCTTTTATATACTACGAGTTATGAAGGGAAGACTTGTCCAAATTAATCATCACGATGAGTCTTTCGATTAAATTTTCAAAAGATCCAAAAAAAATCAGTATCATGCAGACATATTTTCAGCTTACATATTGTAAGATTCCTAGGTCCGTATTTAGAAACAACATACTAAAATATTATAAATTAAAAAAAGAAATAGTAATTAATAAATTTAGGAAATATAGTGGCGTGATGTTCGTGATGTCCAATATCTATCTAAAAACGATAATGCATCTTATGCATGCATCACTGGCTACTATATAAATTCTAAATAAACACTGATTAAAAATATATTCGGATTTTCAGAGATTTTTCATCATCATGATGACTCGACCATATATGAGTATATGATGAGAATTTTTAGAGAATATAATATTCAAAATAAAATATATAGTATCACATTTGATAAAGCATCTAACAATAATGTAGTTATTATCATATTTATTAGAACCATTAAAGATAAAATATTAGCAAAGATTTTTCACGTTAAATATATGTATCACGTCATTTAACTGATGGTACAAGTAGGGATGAAAGTAATTTCTCATTTTTTAGAAAAAATACATAATTCACTAAAATTTCTTTGAATGTCTCATAGATAACATGAGTTTAATAGTCTATGTTTGTCTGCAGATCTAAAGAAGAATAAATTCTAATCAAATGTGAGATAGTTAAAATTATACATATCTTATGTTAAAATCATATATTGGATACGAATACGTGATATCCAACTATATCAATAATAAGAATGACAAACTTATTATTGACGATACTAAATAAGATATAAAAATTTTATTTATAAAATCCATTAAGATTTTTTATGACATGACAAACATGTATTCGTCAGTTTATACTCTCACGACTTACATTACACTCAAGTACATACGCAATTTTAGTGACATTTAAAAGTTTAAAGATAATCTGATATTTAGATACATAACTCTTAAGAAGAAAACCAAGTACTCAAAATATTGGTCTACTATTTCATCTCTTTATTATCTAGCTATTTGCACAAACCCTAAGGTAAGATAAAAGAAATAGAATATTTTGACATACATACCCTTAATTATAAACCAATATTACCAACTTGAATGATTCATTCATGAGAATTTGACTGAATTAATAATATACTATAATACTAGGTATGATAGTAGTTATAGTCAGGCTTCGAGTATAAACATAGACACATTATTCAGAGATAATAACTTCTTCATTCAGTTAGAAAAAAAAAATGAGGTGAACAATCAAATAGGAGCAAGCTATCTCAGTATTTAGAAAATGATTACTACTCAATTTTATCATATATCGATAACAAGAACCCTGTGAGTTATGACTTGTGACTTGTGATTAAAAATTATGTTTTTTTATTGTATTTATTTATTTAATTAATTGAAATGTATAATATTTAAAAATGACCCAAATGGGCTAGAAACAACAACTCATCCCAGCACGACCCAGTATGAAATCTCCAAGACCCAACACGAACCAGCCCAAATTTGACAGACTTGGCCTGGTCGGGCCATGCCAAGCCTGCCCTTTTTAAGTCGTGTCGTGCCAGGCAAGTCACAACTCTTTTACCATGTCATGCCTAGAACGACACTATGGCCTGAGTAGGCTACCAAAAAATGGGCCATGCCAACTCAGCACGACCAATTTGACACCTTATTTCCAATAAATTAAGTCTCTTTATATTCTATCATGATCTTTCTCCAAATCAATAAATATCATATATAATTTTTTTTTTATATATATTTCTCAATTAATTATCTAACTACATAAATAACTTTCATAGTAGATACATCTTTCATACATCTAAATTAATTCTTTGATATTCCTATTTCTTTCTTAGTTTATATTTAATTATTTTTTTTCTAAAATTTTATAATATGACCATGACCTATAAGAATTATAATATTTTTTTCTCCATTCATTTAACTTTTTAATCTTTATGATCCTATTAAACAACCTAATCACCCATAACATATTTCACTTTATCATGATCCTCAAAATTACAAAAGAGATATCATCACACCCTAGGCCTTTTTTAACATTTATTTTGTTAACCTTCATGAATTATCATGGATACATATCTAAAATTTTTTAGTCCTTAACCACCATTAATATTCAAATCTAAATTCATAAACTTATTTAAAAAATTATAAAAATATAATCTTTATTTTTCTGACTTACATCTTTTATTCGAATGTGAATATTTTTATGCTTGCTATATTTTTCTTAACAAATATTTTTTTTTCTCACTTATCCTAGTTAATTTATAAATATCATTTTTTTACTTTATTTTTGTAATTCATCATATAACTCGCCATATACCTTAAATTTAATTTTACTGACTCCTCATTTAAATTTTAGTTTTTATCTCCTTATATAACTTTATATTATCTTCATTTTTATTCTTTTATATTTCTTTGAAATAAGTTCATTTCTCCTTAACAATTTAAGAAACCTCATGTTTCCACCACCATATTTGTATATATGAGTACATATTTTTTTAAACATTTTAAATCTCTTTAAACACTTTTTATATTATTTATTATTTTATTTCATATAGCATTTGCATCTATGTCTAATAATTATTTAACTTTATTATTTAGTTTTTTATAAAAAAAATTAATATTTCTCTTTTTAAATTTCACTATTTTATTTTTAGACATTTATTTGAAGTCTGTATATGAATATACTTCACAAGACACAAATCAATTATGATTAATCTATATTGAGTGATTAGACTCTCATCAAATATCACTTTAAAAAAAAATGAATAATTAAAATAATTATTAATAGAATATTTTGCTTAAATTTATAAAAGATCATAGACATATTGATTGTATGCAACAATATATTTTACCCACGTATCATAAAATTTTTATTTCGATGTGTTAAATTAATATTATAAAACATTTTTAAATGTAATAAATACTTAACAATTTAATATCTTAGAAAATACAATAAAGTAATATCAATGATATCGAATACAAGAACTACTCATAATAATATATCTTTTGCATGTGTTACTATTTACTATATTAATTCTAATTAAAAAATTAAATAAAAATTAATAAATTTATATTAGATATTATATCTTCATGATAAGATTTTATAAAATAAAATATATAATACCATATTTGATAATACTATAAATAATTATATTCCAAAAAATTCATTCATAAGAAACATCATAGATGATCTAATTGATGAGATATTACATACTAGATATATGTGTCAAATCATAAATTTAATAGTATACATCAAATTAAAATTAATTTCTCAATCATTAAAATATTTTAAGAATTTAATAAAATTTATTAAAATATCTAATAAACTATAAGAATTATATAGTTTATACAAATCAATAAATCTAAAAAAAGTACTCTTGATATAAAATAATATTGGATTCAACATATCTAATGTTGAATGTATGTGTTAGTTACCAACATAGTATATCTAATTTCATAAATAATAAAATCGACTAAGTCCATAATAAATAAAAATGATTTGAGATATGAAATTTTTATTTTTAAGATTCTTATAAATATTTTAAATTTATAATGAATTTATATTTAGCTGTATACATACACTCACACATTTTACATTGTAGTTAAGTACATAAACAACATGAATAATATATTTTATTATATGATTATTGATATGAAAATAGAATATGTAAAATACCAATTGACTATTTAACAATGTTATTACTTATATAATTATATGAATCATAGAGTTGGTGTCAAAAAAAATCAAATGTATTATAAAATTCATATGAATTTGTATAAATCAATTAAAAGAATTAGAAAGTAAAATTTTTTGAATAGTTACAAAATTTATATAAATATTATAAAAATAAATATAATTATGATAGCTAACCTCTAAATATAAAGAAGGAGATAATATTTGAAGATGATAAATATTTTAATTAATTAGTAACAAATAAACAATGAGGTAATCCGTCTAATAAATATAAACTATCAAAATATTTAAAAATTAATTATTATTCAATTTGTCACTGATTGATACAAAAAATTAACTTATTAAATTAATAAAAATCTTACAAATTTATATTTCTTGTACTATTTAAAATGTCATGTAAACTATAGATCTTCTAATATCTATTATAATATCAAAGTCTATTTTTTTATTAATGTAAATATAAATTCTAATATAAAGATAAATTTGAAATCAATTACTACAAAAACTTTCTTAAAAAATTTAAAAATTATACAAATAACACTCAAAGTCCTAATAGATAAATTATACAAAAAAATTAATTATCAATATCAAAACCTAACAAATAATGATCATGAATCAAAAGCAAAAACAATTAGCATTGACAATTGCCTGAATTTTCATAATCATTTTTTCTTGTTTTTTTATTCCATGTTAATTAGCATTAATCTTTATAAAAATAATTTTATTTTTTTTATGTTTTTAAAAAATGTAAATGTATATGGTATTTAATATTTTTGTTATATTAAAAATTTTAAATTAAAAATTATTTAATTATTATTTAAGTTATTTATTGTTTTTCATTTTGTAACTAAAGACAAGTATAACTTGTACGATTGTACTGAAAAATAATTATAGTAAATATAAACTATATATATGCATATATATAATATTGTGTATATGAATATATATGTATATATATATATATACTATTATTGCATATATGCAATACATATGCATATATTAACTATTAATTGTATATATTTTTATGCAAACATATACAAATTTACAACACATCCAACAAGACATGGGATGTGGCCATGGCCCATTGGCTATGATGGGATTTTATATACATTGTACAAGTTCATATATATCTATCTATTGCAAATATGCATATATATTATATATATGCATTATATATATATATAATACACATTAACTATAAATTGATATATGCTTATGCATAATTTTGTAAGTATACAACACAGAACACGAGTCATAGCTTGTAGGATGTGGTCATGGCACATGGGTTGTAGCGGCAGTGTGGATGTACAACACAGTCCAGTGGCTCATGGCCCAATGGGCAACTTTAACAGGCCACGACCATTGTGGTTGTAGTGTGACCTGTGGCTATGGGCAGCTAGTGGTTAGCTCTTCAGGACTCAGCAACCAGCCCCCAGCCCAACCCCAAACAGGAAAGCAGACACAAACCCAACCCAGGCCGGGTTCACTTGGCACAAACCCCCGACAGTGTCTTGCCCATGCCATTGGCTACCCAAAGGCAAAGGTCGTGCCAAGGCACAGCTCAAACCAATCAAACCAATGTGACTGTTGTGTCGAGCTTGGCATTGCCCATGCCTTGAGGTAGGAGAGATTGGCATGCGTCCACCGAGCTATGTTGGGTTTTAATATTTCAGAGCACAGCATGTCACAGTAGCCCAGCTTAGGCCACAAAAAATTGAGTCATTCTAGCTAGCATGGCACAACCTATCTGCCACTTCTATTCGGACTCAATCCATGTCACACAGTTAGAAAGGAGAAAAAGTACCTCATGAAATAACCATGCTCTGCTGCTATACCGAGTCTCTTGCAGGAAGAAAACCACTCACCCAAACTCTCTCTAGCTCTTCCACTGACAACAAAGACAATGTTTCTCAAATCAGCAGAAAGAGTATTTAAGATGGAAAGAACTTCACAACTTGGTGTCTTATTGATGGATGTTTTTGACATCACTGTCCCATCATAATCCAACAATATGGCCCTGTTTTTGGAACTCAAATATGCAGATACAATACCATCAATAGACAACTTTTTGAAATTAGGGTCCAGAGCAACCACTCTGAATCCAAAGCCCAGACCAAATCCCCAACAACGTTTTCTAAAATGGTCCCTGCAAGTCCTTTCCATATCCTGGAAAAAACTCCTTGACCAATAAGACACATCATGCGAGCTAACATATCTATAATGCTTCTCATGACGCAATTCTTTCTCAAAATCATCCATAGAGATAGCTTCATTCATTGCTTCAGCTGTTGCTTCAATATTCCATGGATTAACTCGTATAGCACCACTGAGTGAAGGAGAACAACCAATGAACTCTGATACAACTAACATGCTCTTTTTGGGCGCATTTACCGGCAAGCTTGATTCAGTATCAGAAACCCCCTGCCTGCAAACAATATATTCATAAGGAGTGAGATTCATCCCATCCCTTACAGCTGCCACCACAACACACTCCGCGATCATAAAATATGCAGCTCTTTCACCAAGGGATACTGGCCTATCAATGAAAACTATGGGTTCATAACCAGACTTACCAAATTTTTCATTAACCTTTTTGCAGTTAGCGTGTATTTCAGCATATATTTCCTCTAGATTCTTTCCTTTTCCCCTAGCTGGATTCAAAATTTGTACCATGACTGCTTTTCCCTGCCATTTCTTATGCTGCTTTAGCATCTGCTCCATTGCCAAAATCTTCAAGTTAACACCTTTGAAAATATCCATATCATCTACACCAAGCAATACAATCTTCCCTTCAAAATGCCGTTTAAGCTCTCCAACTCTCCACTCTTCCTCTGCAAGTCTCAACACAGACTCAATCCGCCCCATATGGATTCCGACTGGCATGATCTTTATTCCAACTGTTCGACCATAGTATTCTAAACCAATGTAACCTCTTTTTGATTGATATTCTAAACCTAACATCCGGCTACAACACGATAGAAAATGTCTAGCATAATCAAATGTGTGAAACCCAATAAGGTCTGAATTTAAAAGTGCTTTTAGAATCTCTTCCCTCACTGGTAAAGTCCTATATATCTCTGAAGAAGGAAAAGGGCTATGAAGAAAAAAACCCATCCTCAGTTTATTGAACTTCCGTCGCAAGAATGTGGGCAGCACCATCAAATGATAATCATGTATCCACACATAGTCATCCTCTGGATTTATGACTTCAATCACCTTTTGTGAGAAAAGCCTATTTGCTGCCACATAAGCCTCCCACAATGACCTATTAAATAGTCCACCATGTTTTTCCGAAAACGGAAGCATGTAGTGAAAAAGCGGCCACAAATGCTGTTTACAAAACCCATGATAGAACTTAGAAAAAATATCAGCAGGCATAAATGCCGGAACACACTTAAACTTATCCAACAAAACCTGTGAAGCATCGTCCTGTTCGCTCAAATCAACTTCTACCATCAAAAATCCCACATATATTACCTCCATTTCTTCAGGCAACCCGTCTTTCAAATGCAACAACAATGAGTCCTCATCCCAACTAAAAGACCATCCCTTTTTATCAGGCCTCCGCTTTGCCTTCACGGGAAGCTGATTTGCAACAATTATAATTCGATCTTGAACAACCGATGAAGGCGCATCCGAAGCAACACTATTTGCCTTATCATCATCAAGCTCAGAAATAATACCAGGAACAGTCATAACACGAGGCAGCCTCTTCTTTTCCACTGGCTGCACTATGGCAGGAAAGTTTCCAGAAGCCAGATCTAACAGATTGGTATATGATCTAGAAATCATTCTTCACTTTAATTTCAAAAAACAATTAAGAAGGATCTGAAACTGGGAAGAAGAAATTAATCACCACTAATCATCCTTGAAATAACTTCGGATAAAACAAAAGTATAATACCTGTCCCTCTCTTTATATGGATTTAAGATGATTTAATACTCGTTGATTGATTAACAAGATCGGAGGTGGATGGGCTTTATCGAACAATCGAGTTTCAATTGTCTCATTCGACTCTCATCCAACGGATACCCACATTCGAAATCTCCTGGTACCTATCCATCTCGTCTTTACTCTGACCAGGTTGGCTTGTTTTTCTTTTTCGGGATAATAAATAAAAAGAAAATTCATTCATTAAAGCGGATAAGTGGATAAGGTAGGCCACCATCAACCCGGTAATGACAGCTGGAAGTGTTGAAATTTTCGTCTCGCAACAACACCACCAAAGCTAAGCCTGCCTCACCCGCAGGCTAAATTAAGGACCTCGCAAAACTTGGAAAATTCAAAATTATAATATTCGACCATATGCTGCAGTGCTGCTCTCATACTATAAAATTTTTGGTCTGCTGATAACATAAATAAATTTAATGGGGAATTGTGATTTGGTTCCCTCCCCACAAATAAAAAAAAATCTATAGCAAATTTTAATATTTGAAATTAGTACACTAAACTCTAAACTAATTAATTTATTGGTGCACATAACTTTAGTAAACCCAAAATACCTTATATTAATCTAAAATAATTAATTAAATAATTATTAATTAATTTTAATACCCTCTCATCCCTCACTCTCTTCCCTCTATCCTCACCTCTCATCTCCTAGAACTTGTCTCAATGGAGCTCGACGAGCTACATGGAGCTCATGGTTAATCCACTGGACTTTTGGTCAAGCTATGTGGAACTCGTAGAGCTCTTGCATGGAACTCAATGAGCTCCTATCAAAATCATGTATGGAGCTCGACGAGCTCATGTCGAGCTCCATGAACTCGTCAAGCTCTATGGAGATGAGTTTCAGGAGGTGAGGAGCGAGGGGTGAGGTGCAAGGGAAGAGAGCGAGGGGTAAGGAGTGAGGAAGAGGGCGAGGGTGAGGGCAAGGGCAAGGGCGAGGGCGAGGGCGAGGGCGAGGGCGAGGGCGAGGGCGAGGGCGAGGGTGAGGACGAGGGCGAGGAGCGAGAGAGGAGGGCAAGAAGAAAGGAAAGAGGATGAGGGACAAGGAAAGAGAACGAGGGACAAGGGAAGAGGGCGAGAGACAAGGAAAGAGAACGAGGGACAAAGGAAGGGGGGCGAGGGGGCAAGGGGAGGTGGCAAAAAGGGCGAGGACGAGGGCGAGGAGCTAGGGAAGAGGGCGAGAGCGAGGGGCAAGTGGAAAGAGATGTATTAAAATTAATTAACAATTATTTAACTAACTGCTTTGGATTAATATAAGGGTATTTTGGGTTTACTAATTTTGAGTGTACCAAAATTAATTAGTTTAGAGTTTAGTGCACTTGTTTTCAAATATTAAAAGGTTATTTTTTCAATTAATTTTTGGGTAGTGCACCAAAATATAATTATTCCTAAATCTAAGAGTTTTTTTATGACAAGGTTATCCATGCTAGGTAGAGGTGTCAAACGTGCCGGGCCGGCCCGGCACGTTCTTAAACCGTGCCCGGGCCCGTGCCGTGCCCGGGTGAAGAAAATCGCGTGCCGTGCCGTGCCTGGCCCGGCACGCCGCACGGGTCCACCCCGTGCCGGTTCACGCAGGCACGCGTGGCACTTGCGGCGTGCCACGCGTGCCGTGGCGTGAGTCGTGACTCATGACTCGTGAGTCACGACTCACGGCTCACGCCTCGTGAGTCGTGACCCATCCCCCCCGGTAAAAAGACCGCGGGTCGGGTCCAAACAGACCCGACCCGCGGTCTTTTCTGCCGAAACCCGACTCCCGAGTCCAATCCAAGCATTTCCAACGGCAAAAAAAAAAAAATTCAAACTTGAGCGATTTTCAGCACTTGGATTCACCTCCAACGGCTAGGGGGCAGAATCCAATGGTCCTCGTCATTCTGCCCCTTAAATATATTAAAAAAATTCAAAAAAATAATAAAAAAATATTTTTTTTATAAAAAAAACTTTATTTAGCCAATAAAATCTACCCCCCTCCCTATAACATTTATGTTTTTCAAAAACATAAAACTTCTCAATATTTTCTCTCTCTCACATAAACCGTGCATCTCTCTCTCGGCCCTCGTGATTTTGATTTCGGCTTGGATTTTCGTGAAACTCAACTTGAGTTTTGAACATCAGAGCTTCCTGCGGTGCACCTTGCACGTGAGTGACCTCATTGCTTTTACCGGGTAATATATTTTACGTTTTTTTTGTACTTTCTCTCTCTAAAGCTTCTCTCTCTAGAAAACTTACGAAAAATAAAAAATGACAAATACACTTAACACGTTTTAAAATTTGGAAAATGAAAATGTTAGTGTTACACAGACGTTCGTGGCTCCTAAAACTTTGGTTTCTCCTGTCGTCTCAGCCCAAAGTTCTAAAAAACAAAAAACTAGGACTTCTGTAGTTTGGACACATTTTAAAATCGTAACACAAGTAGATGTTAGGGGTGAGGAACTTGAAATGGCATAGTGCAAATATTGTATGAGACTTTTAACATGCAAGAGTACATGTGGGACTGGGCACCTCAAGAGGCATGCTGAAATATGCTCCAAAAAACATGGACCCTTAGATCCTAGGCAAACCCAACTTGGCACTACATTTTTTGAGACTGGATCGAGTTCTGTCTCAAAGTTTACTCCCTTCGTATACTCCAGCGAGTTGGGTAGGGACGGCATGGCCAGGCTCATCACATTGATGGGTCTTCCGATCAGATTTTCGGAAGATCCGAGGGTAGTGCGCATCATGCAGACTTATTTTCAGTCATCCTATCGTAGGATTCCTAGGTCCACATCTAGGAGTGACATACTAAAGATATATAAGTTAGAAAAACATAAAATAATTAAGGAATTTTTGGCATTTAGTGGAGTGGTGTCCGTGACGTCCGATATATGGACATGTCACGATGATTCTTCTTATGCATGTCTCACGAGTCATTATGTAGATTCTAACTGGACAATCAATAAAAAAATATTAGGATTCACTGAGATTCTTCATCCTCATGATGGCCCGGCCATTTTTGAGTGTATGATGAAAATATTTAGGGAATATAAAATTCAAAATAAAATTTTTAGTGTCACTTTCGATAATGCTGCGAATAATGGAGTAGCGATCAATATGTTTGTTAGGAATATTAGAGACGCACCTTTAGGAGAGATCTTTCATGTCAGATGCATGTGTCATGTGATTAACCTGATAGTTCAAGCGGGTATGAAGGTGTGTTCCCCCGCGTTAGAAAATATACGCAATGCACTCAAGTATATTCGCACTCCTCGCAGACTACAAGAGTTTGGTAATCTCTGTTTGTCTGCGAATCTTAAGAAGAAGAAATTCCAATCAGATGTGAGACATCGTTGGAATTACACGTACCTGATGTTGGAATCATGTGTTGGATACGAACACGTGATATCCGACTACGTCAATAGTAAGAGTGGCGAACTTATTATTGATGACACTGACTGGGCTTCAGGAATGTCATTTATGAAATTCCTGAAGATATTTTATGACACGACGAACATGTGTTCGTCGGTTTATACGCCCACCACTTGCATTGCACTTCATTGCATATGCAACATTAGTAGCATGTTTAGGAAGTATCGAGCGGACCCGACGCTTAGCCATATGGTTGCAGAGATGGAGACCATGTACTTGAAGTACTGGTCCACCATTCCATCTCTTTATTGCCTCGCAGCATGCATGGACCCTAGGGCTAAGGTGGAAGGGGTTGAAAACACCCTGACTTTCATTTCCTCGTGCATGAACCTGGAAGAGCCACCTGAAGGGTTCATTTACGAGAAGTTGACAGACCTGTTCACATACTACGATACTAGGTATGGTGGTGGTGGTGGTGAGACTGTGAGTACGGACACTGATACCTTGTTCGGAGATGACGATTATTCCATTAACCTAGCGAGTGGGAAACGTAGGGGTGGACCTTCACATAGGAGCGAGCTGTCTCGGTACTTAGATACCGGTTACTGCTCAATCCTATCACCTTCTGACAATAAGAATCTTGATTTATTACAGTGGTGGAAATCATATGAGTCCGCCTATCCCGTGCTATCTAGGATGGCAGGGGATCTACTGACTCCTCCGGTGTCGAGCGTAGCATCGGAGTCTGCTTTTTCTGTTGTAGTGAACGTGATTTCGGATAGGAGATCGAGATTACGTCCAGATATGGTTGAGGCCTTGGCATGTTTGAAGGATTGGGAGGAATCGAGATTTAGCATCAGTGATCGTGCTGAAGCTGGGACTGTGACAGACACTGCAGTCGCATCCACATCCACTACGATGGCAGAGGAGCTGATTGCCGATGATGATGACCCATATGATACTGATCTTGATGTTGCGGCTGATGATTCTCATGATATGCCGCTTGACGATTGATGCTCATCTGCTCTTTTTTTTGATGTTTTTTTATTTATTTTATTTATACGCTTTGTTTGTACTTTGTACTATACGTTCAGTTGAAACTTATACTTGTTTTGTTCGGACTATTGGTTTCAAAAGCATTAATGGTAATTTTTCATTTGTGTAGTTTAATTTTTTTTTAATTAAAATTTTTACTAACTTAATGTATTTATTTATTATTTTACCATTTAAAATTTATTTTAAAATTTAATAACTTTAAATTTTAATATATAATTAATAAATTATAATAATAATAAAAGCTAAACTTAATTGAAAAAAAAAAAATTTCTAATATTTTTTTGTTTTATTTAATTTTAAATGTTATATTTTTTACAAAAAATTATAATTTTTAATTATTACTAATACTCTAAAGTATATACAGTAACATAATAAAAAAATTAAAAAAAAAAAATTTTGTAATCTGTCATTTAGGGCTGGCCTCGCGGGACCCGGACCCAGGTTAACCCGGTCCTGAGTTGCGGCACCCGCCCCGCATGCCCTGCCGTGCGCCCGTGCCGCCTCGCCTGGCCTGTGAGTGGCAAGGCGTGCCCGAGCGTGCCGGGCACGGCACGGCCCGCAAGCACGACGGGCCGTGCCGTGCCTCGCCTGGCCCACTCGGGGAAACCTGTCCGAGCGGTTCGGGAAACTGGGGACCACGGGTCGGGTCGAATTTGACCCGACCCGCGGTCTTTTTTTGCGGGAGGGGAGGCATGCGGTCGATTTCACTGGGCTCCCGGCACGGGATAAACCCGTGCCGGTTTGCCGTGCCGCAGGCCGAACCGTGCTTGGCCAGGCAAGGCACGGCCCCTGCCGGGCACGGCACGGCACGGTTCGTGCCAAAGCCGGGCACGGCACGGGCCAGGGCACGGATTTTTTCCGTGCCGGGCCGGCCCAGGCACGGCTGAACCGTGCCGTGCCTCGTGCTGGGCCGGGCCGGCCCGACACGGTTGACACCTATAATGCTAGGTTACACGCACCTTGACTAATCCATCGGGTGACCATAAAATCCTAATAATCACGGACACTGATTAAGGCACAAGGAAAACATTGGGTAGGTGGCCCAGGGGAATCAGACCATCGACCTCAGCCTTAGAAAGTTGAGACCCACACATGTGAGCTACGCTTCTGTGTTAATAATTTTAAGGTATTTGATAATTGATTATGTGTCTCGTATAAAATCTTAATCATATATTTTGAAAAAAAAATATTAAAAATGTATTTCAAGTAAATTTTTTTAAAAAAGCTAGAGGTTTATAACATTATTTTTTGATTAAAAACAAATTTCAAATAACATTTGATATCTTATTTAAAATTTTAAATATCATACATGGATTGATTGCTATTTTTCATTTAAATACATGTTTCAAATTTTTATATACAAAGAAATAAAAAAAAAGACAAAAAAAATAGAAAGAAAGAAATAATAATAATAATAATAATAAAAGAAAGGAATAATAAAATTAAATAAATAATGTGAAGCAGAACAAAAAAAAAGATATTGAGAAATACTAGTCAGTCTTTAATTATTCCAAAAATTCTAAAAATATCAAGAATAAATTTTTGTTTGTGACAACATAAACCTTCAAATTTGAAAACCCAAACGATATTAAATTTTCTATTTTTGAAAAATATCAAATTTTTAATTATATAAATTTAGATAATAATTAATTTTAATTAAAAGCTTAAAAATAAATAAATTTTAAATGCATGAATTAATTAAACACAAATTCAAAATTTAATTAAGTTCATTTCAGAATTCCAAAATATAGAAAACCCAATATTCACTTACAATGCCCACAACCAATTTATACAGTATTTATATGAATAATATGTTTTGAAGATTTATCTATGTATATACATTAAAATCAATAAAACATAAAGTGCACAAATTTTTATATTTTAAATGAAGATAATTTCTCTAGCGTATAAAATCTTGAAAGTCATAAATTAAAAGCAATAAAGTAAACCTTAGATTTTTTGGGAGAATGTTGTAAATGTTATTCCAAATTATTATGTATGTAAAGTATTTAATCTATCAACTTTAATAGACAATAATTTGGCAACAACAACCAATATATATTTTGGCAAAAAAAGAAGATCAACTTAAATGTCTTCACCTCAACACAGTAATTCCACAAACCCGAGACTAATGTGATGTGACGAAACAAGGGAGGAAGAGATAAATAGGGATAACCCTCTTCTATATACAAAATCTCTCTTTAGCTTCTATTTTTGAAAAATTATTTTTTTGGTTTCTATTTTGGAAGAAAGATTTCATCTTCAACTTTTGTAACCCCTTTTGAAATATACCCCTCCACCTTATTTTTTTTTTGCTCTTTGTAAAGAAAAAAAAATGCATATATATCTTCTATATAAAAAAATACAATGTACATTTTGTTGTTCAATTCATTTAGGAGGTGGTGGTGCAATCCCCACATCTGAGCACTTTCGAAAAAACATAAAATCCAATTTTACTATTTCATTTTTCATTTTTTTGAAACCATAACATAGAAAATGCATAGAAATCCTATCTAAAAATACTTCTTAACTACAAAAAAAAACCAAAAAATAATAGTACCTAAAAAATAAAATATAAATGATTAAAATAATAATTATAAATTATTATTTTAGAATTAAAACACTCAAACATAAATATAATCCAAATAAAACTAAGTATAGCCAACTTGAGTATACTCAACAAATCTCCTCAACTATCCTGCATGGAGAAACATATAGTAGTATGCATATTAAAAGAAGTAAATTTAGTTATCGATAGAGTTTCTGCCAACATATCAATAATATTTTTGGTTATATATTTTTTCAAGTAAAACTAATTTTTGTCTAACACACCTTGTATCCAATGATGATGCATATCAACATGCTTTGATATAGTATGAAAGGTCAAAGTTTTAGAAAGATATATAATATTCTAACTAACACCTTATATAGTATATATATTTTTTCCATATATATAACATTTATTTATAAGCTTTAATAATTGTAATAAATCCAGCATCAGTGTTGGATAGTATTACACACTTATACAACTTGGATTGCCAAGATGCTAATTTCTCTCTAAAAGTTATAAGATAACTCAAAGTGGTTCTATGTAAATCCAAATCACTAACCATATTTGATATATCAAAGAAACATGAAGGTTAGCTTGCCTAGGTACAACGATAGTTGAGAAGTCCCTCGAAAATACTTGAAGATATGTTTTACTACAATCCAGTGATATTTATCTAATTTCAAGATAAAATGACTGATAACATTGATAGCATGTGCTTTACCTGGTCTAGTACAGATCACAGCATACACAAGATTGTCGATAGTTGAGGCATATAAAATATGACTCAAGTTTCTATTTTCTTCATTAGTCTTAGGATAGTGTTTGATACTCAGCTTATAATGACTAGTAAATGTTTGGTGTTTAAACTATAGAATATTCATAGATATTTTTGTAATTTATAATATTGTGCAGGCATGGAATTGGGAAATTATGGAATGATTTCATAACTTAAGAGTTTTGATGAGTTTGATGAATATCTATGAAATCATTTGATTTTTGTAGGTATTTAGCAGATGAGATAAAATAATGGGTCTTGTGTACTTTTAGCATATATTCTAAGTCAAAAATCTATCTAATTGGTCATAACAATCTTTATATGTCACAATCCTACTAACTCATCAATATAATTCTTCCAACATACGACATATTCTTAGTGGTTGTATTTTTATCATGGAGTCATAGTCATATCCATCTCATGAAATTTAAATGGTTGAAATATTAATTCCACATTGTATCAACAAAGTACCCAACGGTGCTTAAGATTGTAGCTAAGTCCAAGTGCTATGATTGTATCTTTTAATATGACTCTATAGTCTCCAGTCAAAGTCAATATCTTTTTTACAAATTCATATTTTTTTAGTAATAGAAAATTATAAAGCAAAAACTAATCAGGCCAATGTTACTACTATTCTTCAAAATCATGACTTTTGGGATACTAAAAGTTACTAAAGACATTACTCACGTATGATAATTTCCCTTTGTTATGACTCTTGTCATCAAAAGATGGCAAACTGTGACTTTTATGCTCAAGCTAATTATTAATGTCACAACATTCTTATAATATCTTGTCAACATGATATACAAGAGAAAAAAAAGGTCAATTCCATTTCCACCAATAGTATCATAGATACTTGAATATATAAGAAGGATAATTTTTTTATCACGATCATTTTCCAATATCATGGTCACATAATATACAAGACCTTCTCAGTGTCATAAATTTATCACAATGTCATGACTATATAATAATCAAGAATGACCAATATCAATTTCATGGCTTTGTGATAGTATGATTGATCGTATATCAATTTAAGAAGCCTTTAACCATGTCATGGTCATTTCTCATTATTGTGACCCTTTAGTAAAGACAAAAATGCAATTACATGAAGCCATGTCATGTCCACTTCTCAATGTCATAACTTCATATTACATTGACATTTAGCCTAATTCATAGTCATTGCTAGTGCAGCAACATTATGTTACAAAAAATCAAGATGCAATACAGAGTTATGACTACTTCCTAGATTTGCAACCTCAAGCCTAAGAGATGAAAGTTAAAATTGTGATGTTATTCTATAAGTTTTAACTTCAACTTAGAATAATAAAAATTACATGGGTATAAAACTAAAAGATAAACAAATTTTAAAGTTATCTCTTTTATTTTTTTTCCTTTCCCTCTATGTAACAAGCAAAGCCATGAAAATTACCAAACCCTATAGTTGAATTTTTCTATCCATAGGTGTTCCACAAGCAAGCAAAGGATGTGAGATTTATAATCTATAGAGTTGAGGGCATGGCTCTCAAATCTTCTATCTCTAGGGTAGATTCAGAATTTGTTCCAAAATAGTATGAGTTAAACGTTTATATAATTTAAATATATATGATATGAAATAGTTTTTATTTAAGAATTAATATATTTGATTAATTTGGTAATAGATATTGATGGATGGTGATTAAATAGAATTTGAACTAGAGTTTCAATTATTGTTAGGCTTGTACAAGATCATCATGATAAATAATGACAAGTAAACTATGAGACTAACTCATATATACAATAAGAAAAAAATGATAGTTCTCCCAACTATGATGAGCAAAATAAACCCACCCACCAAAAGCTAAAATTTGAGTATTTTAATTTTTTTAAGTTTGATACTTATGAAGCCGAAAGTATAAAAACATTTATATACTAATCTATTATACATATCATAAAATAATTAATTCTTTATTTGGGATAGATGTTATATAGAATATTCTCTTAAGAGGTCTACTTTTAGTATGAGAGTTGCGTCATTGAGAAGGATAATGATAAGTAATATTTGAGACATGCTCGAATGTGTTATGACTCATAAGGTGCTAATAGATATTGCAAGTTGCTTTTATTCATATAGTTCCCACTGGCAAACTTTGAAAAAAAAATATATTAATTATGCGAGTATAACTTTTACTAAGCATAAAGTGTAAATGTTTATAAATCTTATCAATCTTCAAGGCCAAATAATAAGAGTACTTATGAATCAACTATCAAAGAAATTAGAAAAGGTTACCTAAAAAGTTAAGAAATTATTAATGATTTTTAAGCAGAGATGAATTATTATCTCGGTCATGATATATCAAGGAGACAACTATGAGGGGATCACCATTATTATCAGGGGATCAATAATAATAACAAATTTATATGCTTTTATGATAAGAGTCATTGCACAACACTAGCTTTATCCTATGTATAATATATTGTAAGTTGAACAACTTAAACATCATCACATAGATTATAAGAATAAACCTATGGACCTAAGATTGTATAACTATTCAGATATTGATTATATTTAAAATGCGTTATCCCATTGTTGAATAACTAAATTACTAATATAATCTCTTTGAGATCAATATCTAGATAATTTTTCTTTACTACTTGTATAACCCATGCAATTGTGGAATTTTCTTAATGAGGTATTCTTGTTAATAAGCTTTTAGGACATCATCAAGCTGGTAAAATTAGATGGCATAATAAGTTGCAATAAGTTTTTTGGTGCTATTGTTAGAAATTATTTAGTTTAGTTAATCAATATGAGTTGACATAATTATCTTTGTGAAATGATAATTCTTTTTTAGTAGTTTAGATAACATCAAGTTTGATTAATATTCCTAAAACTATTTGCTAAGTCTCATTGACTTGTTTGAAAGCAGATGGGTTATACTTTAGATTTTTACTTATATTTTTTCTTGTTTTTAGCCACCAATCTATAAAGTAAGAATGTATAGTCAATCGTTCTTTTAATACATAAGTAACTAACCATAAGGAGCTATGGGAGCATAACAAAGTAGGCAAATTTTCTTTTGAGAAATGTTCAATAAGTGTGAGCAAGAACATCATAAAATATAATTACAGTGAAACTTATCGTGCTTAAGGAAATGCCTTTTATCATAAATTTTATGACAACCAATATTAATCCTATTATTAGCTACAAGAAGAGTTATGAAAATTGAGGATATGAAAATCATGAGGAGGGAACATATTATAAATCTAAACTATATTCAAAATCTTATTAGTTAGCTGAACTTGAAGAATTATTGAGAGAATTAAGTAGAGCCAATATTGTAGAGGAAGAAAGGCAGAGGCAATGGAGGGAGAAAGATAAAATCAAGGATTGGGTTAAGCTCAAAAAGTATTGTATTAGAAATCTTTATAGCTAAAGTGGAAATAGTTGTAGTTTCAAATCTAGAAGAAGAAATTGAAGATGCATCGTTACTCTCTAGTTATTCAAGGAGAAGAGGATGAAGTAAATGATGAAATTTATATGATCAATATGAAAATACTTCTGGTAGAAACACTACTAAAAATTACGAGAATAATGACCAAATTACCTACTTAAAAATTTGGTCGATAATTATGGTCCAAATCATGACTATTTACCGACCAACAAAGGGTATCGAAAAAAAAAATTTTCAAACCAAATTTTTGACCAAAGACCGACCATAATTGCCTACCAAATATTTTTGGTCAGAAATCGATATGTAGAGTGGGTATCTAATATATTACTGACCATTTAATGACCAAAAATATATTACCATTAAAATTGATCGATACAGTAGGTTTTCAAATTATTTATAAATTCATACTTACCAACCATATATATATATATATATTAGTAATTACTGACCAATTCATGACCAATTTAGAGAATCCAAAGAGGTGCATCAAAAAAAAAATACTTTCGACCAAATTTCTGACCAACTATCGACGATATATTATCGACCAAATTATTTTTTGGTCAGAATTGGTCTGTAAATTAGGAGAGAATTAGCGAAGAATATTTTCAAAATATTATCGACCATTTAACGACCAAAAATATATTACCATTAAAAATGGTTAGATAAGTAGTTATCTAATATATTTATAATGTCATAATTACCGACCAAACTTTCGATCAATTATTTAGGTAGGTAATTACTGACCATTTCACGACCAAATATCGACCATACCTACCGACCAATTGTTTTTGGTCAGAAATTAGTCAATAAATTAGGATGGAAATAGTGAATAGAAATTATCGATAAATTACCGACTAAAAATATATTACCATTAAAATTGGTTGGTAAAGTAGACTTCCAAATACTTATAAATTTGTTCTTACCGACTGTTTACCGATCATAGTTTTGGTCGATAATTCATTGTTTTAATTTTTTGATTTGAAAATCATTTGCTAAATCATTAAAGCCTAAATTCATCGAAACTCTGTCATTTTTTTCGATCAAATGCGACTTTAAGCACGAAATCGGTAAAATTTGATCTTTCTTCTGAATCCAAGTAAGTTTTTCTTTGTTATTCTCCTTCAAAATGTTAATAAATATCTCCATCTCTCTGAATATATTTATATTCAGAGAATTATTTTGACCTGACACAATTAATTAAACTATAATATTTCATGTTAAAAATTTATTCTTCTACTATTTAGATTTTTAGGGTTTTAGTGATTTTGATTTCGATTACAGAATATTTGCATCTGAATAATCATAATGTTGATGGTTTATATTTATATAATCATTTGACATTATGTATAAATGTCTATAATTTAATATATATATAATGATAATGTTATGCTGTATATGTAATTTATTTTTTACTTAATAATCTGTTTTAATATTTTCATCTAAGTGCAGGAAAGGAAATATTAAAAACTCGGGGATGTAGCGGTAGCACAATAATGGAGGTCCCGCTATTTGTATTTATTTTTGTATAAAATGATTTTTGGAGCAGAGCCTGGCCCGTTCCATGATCCGACCCGCTTCGGTTAAATGAACCGAATGTTTATTTTTGTATAAAATGATTTGTATTTATTTTTCGGACGGCTGTTTTTGACCCGGTTGAACTGTTCATCATCCTCTCTTCTTCTCTCTGTGCGATTTCGCGACTGCTCCGTGCTGCATACTGTAAGACATTATATTCTTGGTTTTAATCTGTAACGCATAAACATTTTCTGATGGAGGTAGCTAGTCGTACTGAGCGACTAGCGAACCACGTTATTTCTGTATTGATTTCTCTTTTTGATTCTATCATGGATGCTTGTGGATTGGGATGTATATATATATTACTTGTTTCTGTGTTTCTGTTGTTTTTTGTTTCTTAATCTCATTACCCGTGGAAGCGCAATTACCCAACATGTTAAATCAAACTTTTATATAATGTTAATCTTAAATGTCTATAGCAGTATATATAAACTTTTATACATTTATATAATCATAGATATTATGTATAAATGTCTATACTTTAATATATATAAACGTATTACATTATAAATACACATTGACATGTTTATATAAACATATAATGTTATATATAAATATTTATACATATGTATTAATGTTTATAAATATCTATACAAAATTTACATTAAACTGTCCATTTATATATTTTTATATAATAATTATGTTACATTAAATGATTATACAATTTTGTAAATATTTATATTACATATTATTTTTTATATAAATATAGAATATTTATAATGTTTATATAAATGTGATATATATACTATATATTATTTATAAAAGTGATAATTATAAATATAATAATATTTAAGTAATATTTATAAAAATATTTTATTCACAAATATTATATAGATACACGTGTTTAATTATATAATCATATGCCATTTTATATAAAAGTATTTATAACTATATTTATAATTAAGTAAACTATTTTTATAACTATATTTATAATTTTACATACTAATTTGTAACTATTTAATAATGTATAACTATATGTTTAATTCTATATAACTATATTTCAAAAAAAAAAATTTACTATATGTATACTAATATATAACTATATATAATTATATTTTACTAATGTATAGCTATATAAATGTTATATATAATTATATCTTTAACTATATACATATTTATAATTATATGTGTATAACTATATATAAATATTTATATAAATATGTAACACTCTATATAATTAAATATAACTATATTTGTAACTATATATACATATATGTATTCATATAATTAAATTAAAATATTTGTTTATAACGTAGTATATATTTATGTATTACTACTTATCACTACTTGTATAAATATATCTATATATAATTATTTGTTAATTATATATAACTATTTATAACTATATATATTATATGAATAATAATATATAATTATAAATAATTGTATCTTACTATATGTTTTAACTATAAAAGCTTTATACATAATAATATATATTTTACAATTTATATTTAATATATATTTGTATATATTAGTATATAAAAAAATATTTTACTATATCTATACCTATACATAACTATACGTATAAATATATAAAATAAAATGAACAAAAATATAAACCTACATATATAAATATAAGTATTATTATATGTGTAACTATAGGTATAACAACATGTAACTATATTTATAATTACATGCATAACAACATACAATATTATGTTAAACTATATGTGTATAACTATATATAAATATTTTTATAACTAAATAAATGTCTATATAATTATATATAACTATATTTGTAACTATATACACGTATGTATTAATATAATTAAAGCAAAATATTTTTTTTTATAATGTTGTTTATATTTATGTATAACTACTTGTATGAATATATCTATATATAACTATATGTTTAATTATATATAACTATTTATAACTATATATATTATATGTAAAATAATATATAACTATAAATAATTGTATCTTACTATATGTATAATTTTAAAAGTTTTATGCATAATTATATTTAAATATTAAATTTACAGCTTATATTTAATATATATTTGTATATAGTAGTATATAAACAAGTATTTTACTATATCTATACTTATACATTACTATATGTATAAATATATAAAATTAAATGAACAAATGTATAAACCTACATGTATAAATATACGTTTAACTATATGTGTAACTATGTGTATAACCACATGTAACTATATTTATAATTACATATATAACAACATACAACATTATTTTAAACTATATGTGTATAACTACATATAAATATTTGTATATCTAAATAAATGTCTTACTAATTATATATAACTATAATTAGAGACAATTGCGTTTGTTAAATAAAATGATTTTTTTAACTAGTTATGGAAGACAATCATGGAATGGATGTACAAGGGTCGAATAGTGAATGAAATGTTCTCTAATGAATAGGGGGATAAAGTTGATAATTTGTAGAGTTTGCTCTGAGACATCCTAAGTGTGTGAATGGTGGTATAGATATAAGGTGTCCTTGCACTTTAGTTAAATGTCAGAATAAAAAGTTTTTGAATATTGAGACTGTGAAGATGTATTTGTATAAAAATGGTTTTGTGGCAGTTTACTATGTTTGGTTATACCATGGTGAGAAGCAAGTCCACCAGAGGTGTTCAAGTTCAGTATGGGTGTCAGTAATCATTTTTGTTTTAATCATTAATCATTTTTGTTTATTTTCATTGCCTTATGTATTTTTTACAGATATGACACATGGATGAGGTAGAGGCATCACGTTGCAAGGTCATATGAGTTATGGTATAGGCATCACGACCTCAGGTATGCCCGAGACTGGTAGAAAGTCATGGGTGGATGAGATGTCACAACAGACAGAGAAGGTTATAAATATACCACAACATCATCATTAAGTGACTGGTCCACATAATGGTCATGAGATTTTGATGAATGATCAAGAGGCATGGGAGGGAGATGATAGAGATGTTGGAGTATCTTCCTCAGAGGAACATACAGACGAGGCTCTCCCTATTATTCAGTTTGATCCGACAATTGATAATCAGTAAGATAGAAAACTTAACAAATGTTTTTTTTAATTTATTATTTTATTTCTTACTTGCTAATAAATTTTTAGTTATAGGACAAAGTTAGAGTCATCTAGTTCTATTTCTAGGGTTCTGAGGATAATTTTCAGAAAGTCCTTTAAACCTAATGGACATAATTGGAAGTCACTCATAGATAAAGACCAATTGATGATTTGGAGAGAATTTAAGGTATAAAATGCTACCAAAAAAATTTTGCATCTTTTATTTATTCTTTTGTTCACTAATTAAACTGTGATTATTTATAATTGTAGAAAGTTTACAGGTGGACACAGCTAAAAGATGTGGTTAAAAGTATGTTCTACAAATATGCTGCCAGTCAGTATAAAGACACCATGTACGAGACCAAAGATAAATGGTTGAAGAAGAAAGAAAAAGATTCGAGTGTCCCAGATCATGTTTTCAAGGAGTGGTGGAGCAGATGGGAAGATCCAGATTATAGGAAGATGTGTGATAAACAAAGCGGAAATCGTCGCTTAGGGTGGGCTGGGGAGGGTAGTGGCATATCTACACACACTTGTGGATCTCGCTCTATGCATGAGCACGAACGAGCATTGGTATTATTTCTAATTTATACTTTTTATGTTTATTACTTTGTGAAATGTGTTCAATTATGCCTAAATTTCATTTCTCATAAGAATTTTTTTTTTCAATAGAATTAACGTATGTATTGTGTGTAATTATAGACAGGCAATGAGGGTAAGAAGCCCAGTGCTCCTCGCTTATTTAAATACATGCACACGAAGACTCATGATGATTATACTTTTGTTGATTAGAGATCTCGTGTAGCAAATGTAAGTTTCATTAAAAAAATTAACTTTTTTTTGTTTGAATATAAATTGAAATACTTTTCGTATATTTTTATTAGGCGAGATATGAGGAAATGTTAGCTGCTATGACTCAAGCATATTCCCAATCTGCTTCAGGTTCATGTGATGGTGCAACAGGTAGTTCTCATTCATCAGCTCCATTAGTTGATACGAATCAAATTTGGAATGCGGCTATTGATGGCAAGGAAAAGATGCCCTTCTATGGTATCGGTTCGTCAACATCATCATTCTACTCGCATAGACGACCAGTCTATGAGGCTAAATTTTCATGACATGTTTCAAATTTGTTCTCAAAAATGGAGGAATTTTAGGATGGGACGTGAAATGCCATACAGTATCAGTTGGCCGATACCGAGCAATGCATGATCGACTATGAGGATGATAGGGATGAGTTGCATATGCATTTTGACTGGCTTACAAAGAAGTTTCAGGAAGGAGGTCTACATTTAAACCTTGATGATCTACTTCGGATTGTTCGACATAATACTCCAACTACAGCATCTACTTCATCACCTACAGCAACACCTGTAGCAACATCATCAGGACTAGCAGTAGCAGAAAGCTCTACCCTAGTACCCGACATCTCACTGTGTGGACCAGAAATGTCGAAGCATAATAATTATGAAACTATGATTGAGTGTATTACACATATTTTTTTTCAATACCTTAAACTTTGATTTTGGATTTCATTTTTTTATCTTCTCTTGATATATTTAATATATATATGTAGTATATATAGTTGTTTGCTGGAGTTAATTGGATTTTTGTTGTTGTGTTATATGTATATGTTTCTGCAACAAATGCATCAAACTGGATGTTTTTTGGATTTTATTTTTATGTTTTATGTTCTAGTTTCTGTAGAAACTACTGTAAAACTGTAAAAAAATATTTGGTTAGTAATTATCGACCGAATGATGACCAAACCGACCAAAATTTTTTAATATCAATGGTCGGTAAAATGTTACCAAATGGTTGGTAATATTTTTGGAGATCAATTACCGACCAATGATTTTAAATGATTTTGGCCGGTTTTTTATCGTAATTTTTTTGGTAATTACCGACCATTTGGAGACCATTTACCCACCAAATACTTTTGGACGGAAAATAGTTGGAATTTAGTCGGTAGGTGTTTGTCGGTGAATAATCTATAAATGGTCGTTAATTAACCACCATTTGGAGACCATATACCGACCTAATTATTTTGGTCGGAAAAATTGTCTGAATATAATCGGTAATTATTTGTCAGTAGAGGGTCGGTAAATGATCGGTAATTTACCGACTGAATAATTTTTTGTCGGTGAAAAAATTACCAATGAGCAAAATTGTGACCAAATATTTTGGTCGGTATTTAGGTTGCCGACCAAAAAACACCGAATTACCGACCAAATAATTGGTCGTTATTCGTTGAATTTTAGTAGTGAAAATATTGGAGAGAAAATTAAAGATATGACCTCAATTATTCAATGAGAAAAAATTGAAGCAAGCAATGAAATCTCCACAGTTTATGTGGAGACACTTGTTATAGAAAATTGAAAAGGAAATTGAGATATGGTCTCACTTGTTAAAGAAATATATGATCAAGTAAACCCTAAAGTTTTTGTGGATGAAATAATGAAATTTTGGAGTTGTATGAGCAAGAGATTGAAAAAATCAAGACATTTGACAATATCAAGGTAAGAGAGAGAGAAAAAAAGAAGATAAACTGTATCCAAACTATTTTTATGGATTAAGGGTAATGAGATAATCACTTATCTAGTATCCACTACTGATATAGAAAGTATAAGGGAAAAAAAGTAAAATAATATACTAAGTAGCAAGAATGAATATAAGAAATATCCAATATAAAAAAAAGTTTTGAAGGTATAGTTATTTAATATTAAATATAATGCTACTTGGGAGACAACTAGATAATTTTTTTTTTGCTACTTGTGTGATGAGGTATGATTGTGGTGAGAATAAAACATACATGTACATATTTATTCTTGTTATGATACATATTATTCTACTTATTTCTCTTCTTTTATTCTTGTTTTCTCCTATTCTTTATTCTTTTCTTGTTCTTCATATTCTATTCTTCTTCTTTTTTCCATGATTGTAGATATTATTATTATTATTATTCTTCTTCTTCTAGTTCTCTCTTTTTCTTCTTATTCATTATCATATACTTTTTGTTCTTATTGTTGTTTTTCTTCATCTACTATTTTCTTCTTCTCCTATCTCCTCTTGCTCATCCTCTTCATGCTTTTTTTTCTTCTTACTCTTCTTTTTTCTTCTTCTTATTCTTCTTCATTTTTCTTTTTATCCTCTTCCTCATCATCCTCTTCTTTTTATTATTAATCTTATTCTTCTTTTTATTTTTCTTTTTCTTTTGTTTCTTCTTTTTTTCTTCTACTTCTTGTTTTTTTACTCTTCTTATTATTATATATTCTTCTTCTTCATCATCAGCATGTTCATCTATTTTTTATTCTTCTTATTTTTCATTATCTTCTTACCTTTTTTTTCTTTTTAGTATTAATCTTATTCTTCCTATTCTTCTTATTCTTTTTCTTCTTTTTTCTTCTTCTTTTTTTCTTCTCTGTCTTCTTCTTGCTCCTCCTCCTCCTCTTATACTTTATCTTTGTCTTCTTACTCATGCTCTTATTAATATTATTATTATTCTTCTTCTACTTCTTTTTTCTACTCTACTTGTTCTTCTTTTTCTTCTTCTCTTTTATTTTTTTCTATTCTACTTCTATTTTTTCATGCACTTCTTATTTTCTAATTGTTCTTCATCAATATCACCATCATCATCTTTTTTTTCCTCATTTTCTTTTTTTTTCTTTATCTTTTTCTTTATATACTATGTCTTCCTCTTCTTTCTCCACTTCTTCTTCTACTTCTTATTCTTCATCTTCTTTATTTTCTTATTCTTATTCTTATTCTTCTTGTTTTTCTATCTTTTCTTCTCCCTCATCATGTTAATCTAACTCTTGTTTTTTTTATTTTTTCTCTTCTCTAACTTATTCTTCTTTTTTATTTTCTTCATATTCCTCTTCTTCTTATTTTTCTTCTTGCTCTTATTATAATTCTTCTTCTTCTTATTTTACCACTACAACTTCTTCATCTTTTTCTTTTTCTTCTTTCTCATCATTATCAACATTATCATGATCATCATTTTATTTTTCTTTTTTTTATCTTCTTATTAATCCTCTTCTTCTTTTTCTTTTTCTCCCTTTTCATCTTCTTATTCTTCATCATCTTCTGCCCCTTTTTTCTATTATTATTATTATTATTATTATTATTATTCTTAGCTAACTTCTACTTAATCTTCTTTTTCTTTCTCTCTTTCTCATTCTTATTCTACTTCTTCAACTTTTTCTTCTTTTATTTCTTATACTTTTTCTTCTTTCTATTCTTCTACTTCTTCTTATTCTTCATTATCTACTACTACTACTACTTTAACTTCTTCATCTTCTTCTCTTTATTCTTAAATACTATATTGTTGAGAAATATTTGCTACTCTTAACCCATGTGCAAGTATTGTTCACATGGAACTTTTCCTCACTTTGGCCTTCAAAATTATCATTTGAATACTCATTTGAATATTTACTACTATCACCAAGATCTGCACAAAAGGCCACTCCATCCATGCTCATACCTAAGATTTTTTAATGGCCATCATGTCATCCTACTCATTGAGATGTTGTATTTGCCACAACAACCAAGTATCATTGATGTGCTTTAGTGCCCATCCATTTTCAGTGCTAGTTGATACGAAAAATGAGTTGTCACATACTTCTTAGTAGATTTTGACTTCTATGATCACTATCATGCTGTCTTAGTCAACCAATACCCTTAATGGGTTCAAGATTAGCATACACTTGGATGCCATAACTTGGCTTCTGGTTCATCCCGCATCACTAGTTTTATTTACCAAAAATATCCCACTCAGAGTTCCAATTCAAAGGCATGATTCGACAATGTAACCGAAAAATCCATCCAATTTAAAGTTTGTGAATTTGTTGAGGATATTGTGCCCCCAATACTTCTAATCATAGCTTTACCCAATTAAAATTGTTCTGAACTCTGGCTATCATGAGGGAAACTTTAGAGGAAACTAAATACTAGATTATTTGATTAGTCTTTCACTTATTGTTATTGTTTTTCTTCATTGTTCATTTTTTTCTTCTTCTTTTTTTTCTTCTTTTTTCTTCTTCTTCTTGCTCATATTATTGTTAGTAGTAGTAGTATTATTATTTTATTTTTATTATTTTTGCTATTATTCTTTTTATTTTTCTTCTTCTTGCTATTCTTGTTTTTCTTCATCTTCTTTATCTTTCTTTTTATCCTCTTCCTCTACCTACTCCTCCTCATCTTCATTTTATCATTAATATTCTTCTTCTTTTTAATCTTTTTTTTTCTTCTACTTCTTCTCCTTCTCCTTCTATTTATTACTCTTCTTCTTGTTATTTTTTTTATTCTTTCTCAAAAATAATCATCAACATCATGTTATTAATCTTTTTTCTTATTCTTGTTATTTTTCTTATTCTTCATCATCTTCTAAACTTATTATTATTATTATTATTATTATTATTATTATTATTCTTCTTCTTCTTCTTCTTCCAATTCTATTTTTTTATTTTATCTTCTTCTTTTTCTTCTTCTTTCTATTCTTTTTTTCTTATTCTTCTTTTACTTCATCTTTCTTATCATCTTCATCTTATATTCCTCATATTATTATTATTATTATTATTCGTCTTCTATTTTTTTTATTATTTTTTGTATTCCTCCTCCACTTCTTAACTTCAAATTCTTTTTCTTCATTTTCTTATTTTTTCCACCTTTTCTTCTTTTTATTATTCTTCTAGCTCTTCTCATTCTTCTCCTTCTTCTTCTTCATACTACTCTTTTTTCTTCTTCTTTATTTTCATCTTATTTTTCTTTTTCTTTTGTCTCTTCCTCCACATCCTTTTGTTCTTATTCTTATTGTTTATCTTGATCATCATCATTATCATCATCTTTTTTTTTCTTCTTCTTACACTTCCTCCTCTTATTATACTTGTTCTTCCTCTTGTTTTGGTTCTCGATATCCCTTTTCATCATCTTTTTATTTATATTCTTTCTTATTTTCTTCTTCTTCTTCTTCTTAATCATTTGTTTTTATTCTCCATGTTCATATTCTTATTCTTTATCTTCTACCTTTTTCTCTTTTTCTTCTTCCTATTTATATTCATATTCTTTTAATTTTTATTTTTCTTATTCTTCTTTTTTCTCTTCTTTTTACTCTCTACAACAATAGCTACTATAATATCAACAACAACTTTTTTTTCATGTTCTTCTTTTTCTTATTCTTCTGCTTTTTTTGCTTCTTCTTCTTCTTTTTCTTTTTCTTTTTCTTCTTTTACTTTTTTTAATAATCATCTTAATAATATTTTTCTTCTTATTTTCCTAATATTCTTGTTTTTTTGTTTTTCTTATTCTTTTTTTTCTTCTTTTTTCTTCTTTTTTTTCTTCTTTTTTCTTCTTTTTTCTTTTTTTCTTTTTTTCTTTTTTTTTCTTCTTCTAATTCTTCTTCTTCTTCCTTTTCTTCTTATTTTTCTTCTTCATTTTCTTCTTATTTTTCTTTTTTGCTCTTCTTTATTATCTAATTCTTCTTATTCATCCTCTTCTTTTTATTTTTCTTATTTTTCTTCTTATTTTTCTTCTTTATTATTATTCTTCTTCTTATTACTCTTTTTATTTTTTTTTATTTTTATTTTTTTTCTTTTTCTTCTTCATCTTCTTTCTTACACTCTTCTTCTACTTTTTCTTTTTAATCTTCATCATCATCTTCTTGTTCTTTTGTTCTACCTCTTCCTCCTCATCCTTTTATTTTCCTTATTGTTTTTCATCTTGATCATCATCATCTCAATCTTCTTCTTATTATTTTTTTCTTCTTATTTTTCTTCTTTTTTTCCTTTCTTCCTATTATTATTATTATTATTATTATTATTATTATTCTTCTTCTTTATCATCATATTCTTCATATCCTTATTATTATTATTATTATTTTTATTATTATTATTATTATTATTATTCTTTCTATTCTTTTTCATCTTCTACTTCCTCATCATCATCATCATCTTTTTGATTCATTACTTGTTCTCTTTATCCATCTTCGACTATTTATTATTCTTCTTCATCTCTTTTTTCTCTTTCTCTTTCTCTTTTTCTTTATATTATTTATTTCTACTTGTTTTTATTTTTATTTATTTTTCTCTTCTTCTTCTTCTTTTTCTACTATAACTACTACTATTAGAACAACTTTTTCTTCTTATTCTCATTCTTCATCTTTTTCTTCTTTCTCTTTTTTTTTCTTTTTTTTCTTCTACTTATTCTTCTTCTGCTTCTTCATTTTCTTCTTATTTTTCAATATCTTATTCTTTGTATTCTTCATCTTCTTCCTCTTTTTATTCCTCTCATAATTTTTTTCATTTGTTTCTTCTTCTTCTTCATCATCATCTTCTTCTTATTCCACTTCGTGTTTATCTTTTTCTTTTTTTTGTTCTTTTTCTTTTTCTTCTTTTTCTTCTTATTGTTGTTCTTTTTTTTCTTCTTTTTGTTTCTCTTCTTCTTTTTTTATATATTTTTTCATTTTCTTTCTCTTCTCTTTTTTCATCTGCTTCTTTTCTTCTACTTCTAATTCATCTTATTCATTTTTTTCTTCTTGTTTTTTATATCATCATCATTATCATTATCTTTTTCTTCTTTTTTTGTTCACTACTTATTCCTTTCCTTCATTTTTTTTCTTATTCTTATTCTTTTTTTTTCATTTTTTATCTTCTTCTTTGTCTTATTTGCTTTATTATGATTATCTTTTTTCTTCTTCTTTTCTTCTTCATTTTCTTCTTCATTGTGTTCTATTTCTTATTCCTCTTTCTATTTTACCTCTTGTTCTACTACTACTACTTCTCCTTTCTCCTTTTATTTTTTTCATATCCATTTCTATCTTTTTGCTCCTCATCCTCATCTTTTTCCTCCTTCTCATCATATTCTTATTCTATTTCTTTTTCCTACTATATTTCTCCTCCTTAGTCTTTTTCTTCTTCCACCTATTTTTTGTCTTCTTTTTCATCTCTCATCTTTGTCTTCTTTTTCATCTCTCATCTTTGTCTTCTTCACACTAAGGATGCAAGAAGGGACTCCATTAAAGAAGTATTTGGATTATTTGAACAACATCCTTATGGACCTGAAGCATGCAGATGCCAATGTGGAATATGACAATGCTGCACTTCTACTACTAGTCTTACTTTCAGCTTCATATGAAAACTTTTTGGAATCATTGATGGTGGGGAAAAATAAATTACTTTGGAGGATATTCAGTCAACTCTTCACTCTTGAGAGATGAAAAAAAGGTTGATATTAAATGGACTAAGTAGTAGGCTAATAGGTTGGTGGTAATGAACAAAAGGCCTCAACCATCCCATCCAATAAAAAAAAATAAATTTCAAAATAGTTTCAAAGAGGGTGACACATGTCACTATTGCACATAGAAAGGGCACAGAAAAATTTGAATTCCCAAAGAAAAAGATTAGACCTGATCAACTAGTCTAGCCTTTTCTCACACTTACTACTACTATGGAATGTGATGTCAAAGATAAAGATGACCTCATACTGGTCACATTTTCTATTATTGTAGAGTCCAACTTGTGTACACTAAAAAGTGGTGCTTCCTTTCACATCATTACATATTTGGTATGGTTCTATATATATGATATTAATAAATTTGGTCATGTTGTTGTTTGCAGCAACCAACCTTGTAATATCGTTGGAGTCAGCATAATCAGACTAAGGATATATGATTGTCAAATCATCTTCATATCAAATTTAAGACACATTCCTAAGATGATTATGAATCTGATTCCCTCAACTTTCTAGATGATCAGAGATATACTTTTAGTGGAAGCAAAAGAATATTAAATATTCATTGAGGAGATGAGATCATTTTGAAATGGTAGAAAAGTGGAACGCTATATAAACTAATGGATTCCATGTTAGAAGGGCTTCAATTGTCACATCCAGAGAGCCTGCATCTAAAGCTAAAGCTAATCTTATTAGATTTTGGTACTTGCAACTCGCACATATGGGTGCGAAAAGTATGAAAATATATTCTGATCTTAACCTTATTGTTGGTCATAGAATTAGTAAATTGAATTTATGTGATCATTGTGTTTTTTGTAAGAAACATAAAACTAAGTTTGGTAAAACTATACACTATACAAAAGATACTTTGGATTATTATCATGCTGACTATTAGGGCCCTTCTAAGATCTCATCTCTTGGTGGTGCCTGATTCTATTTATGTCTAGTAGATGATTACTCTAGAATGTCTTGAGTATTCATGATGAAACATAAATCTGAATCTTTTGGAAAGTTTAGGCAGTGGGTTAGCTTAATAGAAAACTAAACACTTAAGAAGGTTAAATTATTATGAATAAATAATGGTCTAGAATTCTATTCGTCTGAATTTGAATAATTCTAAAAGGACAAAGGTTTAGTTATAAATAAAATAGTTAGGGATACTCCTAAACAAAATCGTAGTGCTAAAAGAATAAACTAAACTCTTTTGGAGAGAACTAGGTGTAAGCTCACTCAATTTGGCTTAGGCAAAAAATTTTGGGCCAAAGCTATTAATACAACATGCCATCTGATAAATAGATAACATAGTGGAATTGATTTCAAAATTCCTTTTTGAGGTAAGGTCTAGTAAACCTATAGACTATTCTAGTTTAAAAGTGTTTCGTTGTGATGCTTACTATCATATAAATGATGGTAATCTTGAGAAACAAGCAAAAAAAGAAATATTGGTAGGATATGGTAATAGAGTCAAGGGATTCTGTATCTAGTTTACTATCTAAAAAAAGAGTAATCCTTTTTAGGAGTGTTACATTTGATGAAAATATCATCCTAAAATGAGTACCTAGTACTATCCATTCATCTGAAGTTCCTCAATATGAACATGAAGTTGAGCAAAAATCTGATTATGTGGCTCTAGAAAGGATGTCTAAATTTGTTTTTAAATAATCAATAGCTGATCATGAATATGATCTTAAGTTTATTTTTGAACCTTATCTTTAACATGCACTTGAAGTGTCTATTCTCTATAGTATTGCTAAGATATACCTAAGAGGATAAATGTAGGTCCTCCTCTGAGATTTGACTTTGATGAATTTGTATGGTTTGCCCTGCAAGTTACCAAAGAAATGATATTTATGAATCATCCTTCTTCATACATGCTATTAGATATTCTAAATCTGAGTCATGGTTATTTTCCATGAATAAAGAGATTGAATCCCTTCATAAGAATGGTACATAGGTTGTAGTACCTAAACCAAAAGAGAGAGTTTCTTGCAAATGGGTTTTAAAGAAGAAAAAAAAATACTTCAATTGTTGGTGGTGTAAAATTCAAGGCATGTCTAGTTGCAAAAGGATTGAGTTAGAAATAGTTTGTTGATTTTAGTGAGATATTATCTCTTGTAGTTAGACATAACTCAATCAAGGTGTTTCTAGTATTAGTGACACATCAAGATCTTGAACTTGAGCAACTAGATGTCAAAACTACTTTCCTTCATGGAGATCTATATGAAGAAATTTATATGAGCTAGCCTAAATGTTTTGAGGTATCAAGTAAATGAACCCATACATACAAGCTTTTAAAGTCTCTTTATGGACTTAAATAATCTTTTCATATGTGGTACAATAAATTTGACTATTTCATGACTAGTTATGAATATAATAGGTGTGACCATGACTGTTATGTTTATTTCAAAAGATTAGATGATGTGTCATATATCTACTTACTATTATATGTAAATGATATGCTTATTGTCACTTGAAATAAATCTAATATTCAAAAATTAAAGAATCTCCTCAGTTCTGAATTTGATATGAAAAATCTGGGAGGAGCATAGAGAATTATAGGCATGGAAATATTCAAAGATAAAACTAAAATAAAATTGTTTCTATCACAGAAACAATATATTTAGAAAATTCTATCTAGTTTTAGAATGGTTTCTTGTAAGCCTTTATCCATGCCATATTTTTCAAACTTTCATCTTTCATTGGAGTTATGTCCTCAATTAGAACCTGATAAGAAACAAATGTCTAAGGTTCCTTATTCTAGTGTTGTCAGGAGCCTAATGTATCTCATGATGTGCACCCAACCTGATATTATTCATGTAGTGAGTATAGTGAGTAGGTTTATGATGCATCCTAGTCATGAGTAGTGGAAAATTGTAAAAAGGATACTTAGGTTTCTTAAGGGGATATTCAATATAGGTCTGATATTTGGTAATGGATCTAAACTCATACTAGCTTAATATTCTAATTCTGACTATGTAGAAAATGTTGATAGTAGATGGTCTATGATTAACTATATCTTCACTATATGTGGCTTTGTAGTTAGCTAGAAAGCCATTATTCAATATTTTGCCACTCTATCCTCCACTAAAATCGAGTATATGGCACTAACTAAAGCTGCGAAGGAAGGGATATGGATGAAAGATTTTTTAAGGAACTTGGTCTTTACCAAGAGGTTGCAACAGTGTTCTATGACAACCTTAGCACTATTTTATTTAAAAAAGACCAAGTACACAATGAGAGGACAAATCACATTGATGTACAATATCATTTCTTTCTATCTGAGAAGAGGGTGGAAGTGAAGAAGATTGGAACCACTAATAATCTAACTGACATGTTGACCAAACTTGTCGCACTGAATAAGTTAAGACATTATCTTAACTTACTGAACATATCAGATCAGTTATAGTCTTATCAGGACTAATCATTTAGAGTGCATCTCTCTAACTATATTCAAAATAACTAAAAGTGAAGATTATAGTATATAATTTATTTTGTTATCTATTTTCTTAACCTTTTGTTTTGTTTCTCTATTTTATTTATAGGTACATGTACTAATATGTTGAGAGATTGGATATGTGGCATTGGGACAATAATGGGGTCCCACTGCCTAGTCAGTGGGTTGAGAGAATTTTTAAAGCATGACTCGGTCCATTCTGAAGATCCAACTCATTTCTATTTTATGTAGACTCCTAATTGGTATATATATATATATATATATATTGTTTCCATAATCACAAATGTATGCTTTATTATTATTCTTCTTCTCTCTCTCTCTCTCTCTCGATTTTGTGCTAAAAAATTCTAGGTTAATAAATCTATAACAAGTGCTGTATACTTTGATGGATGTAACTTAGCCATATTGAATGACTAGTTAACCATGTTAAAACTAGTATTTGTTGTGGTTGTGTTATATTCTTCTTGTTCTTTATAATATTGTGTTATATTATACACAATTCATTGATGTTATGTTTAGCATAATCACTATATATACATAGATATAAAATTATAATAGCATACATCTAGATATCATCATTAAATCTATCCGAATGATAGCCACTCAGAGCCATTCCCTTAGCACCTTACCTCTAAGATAATAAATCATTTCTTCATGTGGTTCATTCACATATTTATACTTTTTAGGCAACTCATTAGCTTTTGTTGATGATTTCTTTGTATGTATATTTATACTCTTTCACCTCATGTGTCATAAAGACTAAGGACTGATATTATTTATAAGTATTTATACTTTCAACTTTGTAAGTGTCATACTCACAAAATTAATATATACTTCCCTCAAATTTTACTGGTGGGAATCATACAATGAAAAATAATTCTACGTGTTTTCATGTGAGTCATAATACACTTGTACATTTCATGTGGATTACCTATCATCATTATCTATAGTGATGATGCGACTCACATACTAAATATAAAATCCTTATAAAAATGTTCAATTAAATAAACACATCAATAAAGAACTATTTTTTCTAAGATATGTACAATGGAGTGGCATGTATAATTAATTTGTACTTTTGACTTCATAAGTATCATACTTATAATATTTAATATACCTCAATTTTATGTTTTATCTCATACATAATAATTAAAAGGGCTATCATATTTTCCAACTATATGCATGATTGAGCCTTATAGTTTATTAGGCATCATCCACCATGATTCCCAATAATAGTCTTCAAATCCACCTATGGGGGGGGGGGGGGGGGGGGTGCGGGTGGTCTGACAGTTGCACCGAAAATTCTAGGGTTTTGCTGATGTCTTGCATGCCTTTTTTTCTCATTCATCTCCTTGGGAGTGCGAACATCACTCCTAGGATTGTTATTGTACTTTGCTTTGGTCTTGTTGTGTGTAGATGAAAAAGAATTTTTAATCTATTTCCTCTCTTTATACTCTAGAATTTTGGCATTTGTTTAAATAGAAAATGTTGACTTTGGAAAGATGTCATGACTTTGTCATTCATCTCTTAAGCTTGAAATCATGACTATACAAAGTGGTCATGACTTTAGAATGTATCCTAATTTTTATATAACACAAAGTTAAGGTGATGTTACCATGACTTATGTCTTTTGTCTCTTTAATATAAAGTTGTGGCGTTGGGAATGATTTAGCTTTGACATTGGTCTTTCTTTTATAGGATATGTTCATTATATTGGGAATGACTACCGCTTTAGCCTTTATCTTTATTATGTATCAAATAGTCATGGTGCTGGGAATAATCATGGTTTTAGCCTTGATCTTTCTTTCGTATCTGATGGTCATGGTGTTGGGAATTGCCATGACTTTGGCCATCACCTTTTTCATGTATCAAATGACTATGGTGTTTGGAACTAACATGATTTTGGCCTTTACCTTTCTAATGTATCAAATAGCCATAACACTAGGAATGATCACAAATTTGGCAATCAGCCCATTCCTCCAAGTCATGACTTTGCCTTCTCTTGAGGGCAAGAATCATGGCCTTGGAGAGTTGGACAGTGATAGCACTTGAATAATATCCTCTATAACATTATGTGTTCAAATATCATGACACTAGATAATTATTATGCCTTTTATCTAAGTAGTTCTGGCTATGCAATATCTACAACTCAAAAGCTATGGCCTTTAGAAACGGCCATGACTTTGACTTGAGAATATATAATCCTAATAAAGATAAAGTTCTAGTACCATGAAGTGGATAAAATTTTTAGCACCAATGGAATACTTAATTTCTATGATGTGAAATTAATATGATAAGTCATTTAATTACTAGGAGATAAATATGGTTATAACTTTATAATATCATAGCCAAAAAAATATATGACAAAATTGAAAAATTTTTTTAATGAGATGGTATAGCTATAGCAGACAAAAATTACCATGACTAAATAAGTATAAATCTAGATACCAAAATTGCTCGATGAGTCTCATGCATCACCAAGTTTCCAAATACCTCCAAAAGCATATCGATTTTATATTTATTCAACAAAATACATAAAAACTCCAAAATTATGAAAACTACAACTTATTTTCATGCGTACACATCATCTAATAGTACTAAAAATATACAAGAATATTTAGTAGTTTACATACAATATAAATTTACACACTTATATTATTTCTCATCCTTAAGCATAATTTCTCACTCAATACAAAATATTCTTTAACATCATCTCAAATAGATTTATCATAATTGATTACAATATCATAATATTAAAATAAATAAAAAGTACAAATCAATAAGCTAAGAGATATCGTTAATATGATTTTTCTTTATAATCATAATCCTGAATAGGAAAACTAATATAGAATATTCAAATGGTGACAAAGAAGTGGATCGTCTCTCTGATCTTTCTTCCATGTAGCTGTCTAATCCAATATCTATGCCAAAATATCACGTAATACTTCTTGTCTTTTCCTAATAGAGTTTAGTGCACACTAAAAGGATCCCATCAAAAAATACAAGTCATCTTGATTCACACTGCATTTTCATAATTCTTATATCCATTAGTTCTTCTGATATTGCATGTCATTTTCAATTCATTTCATCTTTTTTCTCTACAATTTTTTTCTAATCTATTGTGATAGCCTCGTATAGTCTCTCAAATAATACAACAATACCCATCAAATTGATTTCTATGCATTTCATCCACTCTTCAAAGAGTTTGTAAATCTTATCTTCAAACTTTTCTTAAATCAAGATAAATTTTTTTTTTATTTGAGATGTATTTCATGTATTGATTCTCATTTTTCAGCTTCATTTGCTAATACTATACATAGGGATTGAATCTCCTTTTTCAGGCCTTCCTCATTTTTTTGGTATCCTGATACACATTTCCCAAAATATAAAAAACATCAACAAATATATCTTTTTGTGCACATAGAGAATGCTCAATGTAGATTTCCTCGTCTTCTCATATTCCATCCCTTCTTCTTCCCAAAGTTATATTAATTATTCCCCTTCTAGAATTGGCTTCTATCATTTTGTATCTCTTTCAATTCCCATTTTAATGCCCAATAATATCATGAGTATTATTAGACATGTCATATCAACATATTCATCCATGGATACTATTTCAGCTATACATAATAAAGTAATCAAGGAAGGATGAATTATTTGGCCAGAAAATTCATTTAAGGAAACCAAAAATCAACTTCTCGAGAATCTTTCCAATATTAAACTATAACTAACTAGGATGACATATAGTAAAATTCTTTTTTCTAGAATGATCATCAAGACATGAAGTATCGGTAATAAAAATAAACATATGAAATATAATCAATTTTACTCACCTCCATGTGTTCTTCCCACATCAAGTATCCAAATGTGTTTTTTGAAGTCACCCTATATTTTCCCTTTCCATCTCCAAAAAAATGAGAAATTGCTAGAAAAATAGGGTGCCTATATAGATACTTATAAAAATTCTATCTTTGATACCTTAAAATCCTAGCAACTCATTTATTATTCTCCTATCAAAACACACACAAATACCTCTAACATAGTATATTTTCCCTTGCTTATCCTCCAAAATAGCATATAATTCTTTTACAATGGAAGCATTGCCTCTTTTTCTATGTTTGCTTATCCTCCAAAACAACAACTCATTCCTCTTCTTTATAATGTTTCTCAAAAGTGAGATGAATTCATTGAATACTCTTTCACTAATAAAGTTTTTCTTTACATGAACCAACTCCATCCATCACTACCCTAGTTCTATAACAAAAATTGTCATGAGTGATGTGACTTAGAGTGGGATTTCTATGGTACTAAGGTTTTGTCACTTTTCTTTCTCTTTGTGTCTTATTTTTTTTGACAATTTTATTTGATGATCTTCTCCCTTTCATCATCAAATCAATGAGCTTAATGGTATGAGGTGTCAAACGGGCCGGCCCAGCACGGCACGGCCCGTTTTTCACGTGCCCAGCCGTGCTACCGTGCCCGGCACGACACGGTTTTTTAAATTCGGGCACGGCAAGGCCGTGCCGTGCCGTGCCGGCCCGCTCGGGCACGGGCGCACGACAAGGCAGGGCAGGCGGGGAGGGGCGGGTCTGTTTGGACCCGACCCGCAGTCTTTTTACCGGGGGCGGGGCCAGGTTGGGTCACGAGTCACGACTCACGACTCATGACGCGGGCACGCATGCCGGCGTGCCGTGCCGGGCCAGGCACGGCACGGCACGTGCTTTGTTCGCCCGGGCACGGCACGGGCCCGGGCACGTTTTTTGATCGTGCCGGGCCTGCCCAGGCACGGCCGAACCGTGCCGTGCCTAGTGCTGGGCCGGGCCGGCCCGGCATGTTTGACACCTCTAGATTTATAGCAGGTTTATTGGAGCATTAGAAGAGAAATAGAATATTGTTGAAGCATTTCTAATGTTAGGTATTTATAGTTGTGATTTGATTAATGAAAGTCATGACTTTTTGGGCTCATTTTTTTTAATTGAAAAGTTGAGACATTATAATCAAGTTATTACATCAAAGTCAAGGCACTGGGTCATGACCACAACTTTTCAATTTGGTTTCCAAAGATACTCCCATTTCTATAACACCAAGGTTGAGGTTCTATATATGATCATAGCTTTGTCATTAAACTTCTAATGAGTATTTTCTTTATGACATCAAAGTTGTGGCACTAAAAAATAGTGATGGCTTTGGGGTTTAAAGAATCAGAATCACAGCTAGTTTGAATCAAGAATTCTTTTGTGTAAAGGGTGGAATTAAGTGTAGCCGTGTAAACATAATGCTTGTTTTACAAAAAAAAAAAATTAATTCCTAGGGTTAGGTATTTATAGTCGTGACTTGATTAATGAGTGTCATGGTCTTGCGGAATCACTTTTCTTTTTTTAATTGAAAAATTGAGACATTATATCAAACTATTACTTCAAAGTCATGGCACTAGATCATGACCACAACTTTGCCTTTTGGTTTCTAAAGATGCTTTCATTTCTATGATACCAAAGTTGTAGTGTTGGGTACAGTCATAGCTTTGATATTAAGCTTTTGATGAACATTTTTTTTTTGTGAAACCAAAGTCGTGGTACTGAAAAATAGATATGGATTTGAGTATAAAGAATCAAAATTGTAGATAGCTTGAATCAACAATTGTTTTGAGTTGGGAGGGGGGAGAGTTAGGTGTATCTATGTAAATATAATACTTGTTTTACAAAAAAAAAAAACTTTATCAAAAAAAAAAAACTCTTGGGTTGCCTCTCTAGAAGTGTTATGATTAATATACATAGTTAGATCTTTAATAACCTATCTCCTCAATCATAAATCTCTACTATCCAAGCTAATTTTTTCATTTAATTTTTGATATATTTCCTTCTTGTACTTTCATATCACTCATTGTTGTTAGATACATAATCATCACGATGTTGTCATCTACAAAATAAGTTGGGATATATCATATCTTCTTTGTTTTTTCTCTTTCTATGACATTGTGAAAAGTCATGACATTTTCAACTTCTTATTCTAGTTATCTCCCTCAACTTGCTTTGTATTAACCACTAAAACTTCATCATTTGTATCATTTTCTTGTATATTCAATATTAAGTCTTCAATTGCATTTTCCTAGTTCTCAAACTCAACTATCTCCATATTACTCATTGAAAATTTTGTTGCGCACTTTCAATATACTTATCAACTTCCTTAACTTCTTCTATGTTAGTCATTAAAACTTCTGATGAAGCACTTTCTTTAAAAACACCCAAATTTATGTCTTCAACACTTTCTTTCAATCATCTCAATCACTCTTCTTTTACTTAATTCACTCTTCTAAAATATTTTAATAGTTGGATAAGTATATTATCACATCAAACTTCAAGGATTGGATAAGGATAATTGAATATGCTCCCTTCATGGCTCCCAAATCTCCATTCACTATAATTCACACTGGTTAATAATTGGGTTGATTCATGTTACCATAAGGATTGAAATAGAAGATACTACTTGATGAATAATATACTTCCTCACATTGGTAATTTAGGTTATTCTCACTCATTACCATCTCACTTCTTCTCCAACAATAGTCATCTATATTATTTTCTCCTTTAACTCTAAGAAATATATTGAGATTTTTCTTGAATGATTAATTGCACGTCTTATTTTAATTTATCCTTTCCTAGGTCCCATGGTATTAATTCAGTCTCATAATTTTACTTTATTGATTGGTTGGTTGGGAAAAAAAGGATAAGTGAAATACAAAATATAACATATCTATAATTAAAACAAGATAACAAAATAAACTACTAGATCCTAGAAACATAAAAAAAAAGTACTATCTAAACTACTTAAAAAGAATTATCATTTCTCAAGAATAATTAAATCAACTCATATTGATCAACCAAACTAAATAATTCCTAAGAATAGTATTAAAACTTGTTGAATTTTTTTATGATGCCCAATTTTGTTAAATAGTGTCCAAAAACCCCATTAGCAAATATATCTCATCAATAAAGATCCATATGTATATCACTATAAGAAAATATCAGTTTAGCTATGGAAATTTAGCTAATTAGTGAGGGATTAGCTAGGGAATAATAAAAGATTTTTAATTATACATTGAATTACAAATTTGTGATGGATTTGTGATGGATTAGTGAGATAAATTTTCGATGAAAAATTGTCTCATGCTAATATTGTTGTAGATTTTCACGCAAAAGAATGGTGGTAATTTTAGAAACAACTTTAGCGATGGATTTTTTCTAGCTAATTAGATCGAGACAAAATCCATTGCTAAATAATTATTTGAATTTTTTTTATGATTTTATATTTAATTGCAAGTGATTATTCTTTAAATGATAATTTTCACAAACTATATGCATTTAGCTAGGGATTTTTCTTTAGCTATTTGGGATGAGAATAATTTCCGATGCTAATCTTTAATGATTTAATTTTTTATATATATATTATTTGTTTTAATATTTTATGTAATTTTGTATATTAAAGGCATGCCATGATCTATATATGAGTGATCCATGAAAGATACATTCTACTCGTATAATTATAAAAATAAGATATTATAAATAAATAATTTCAAAAATATATAAATACTAAAAAAAATTTTAATTAATAAAGACTAAAATAACTATTTTTATGATTATAAAATTTCTAAAAAATTATAGAAACAATTTTTCTAAAAATTTTAATTATGAAATTTAAATATTTGTATTAAAAAATATTAAATAATTAATTCTATAATTATAATAATTTTTAAAGATATTTTAAAAATAAATGAACATACATTAAAATTTCTACTAATAAAAAGCTAAAATAATTTATTATATGATTAAATAAAAAATAATTAACAAAAATATTTGAATTAACGAATAAACTAGTAAATATTAATATTATTCTAAGTTAAAAATTTTTTTTTTGATTATGGGAAATTTTTAAAAATATAATTACTAAAAAATTTGAAAATTTTGAATTATAAAAAAAATTCAAAATTTTCATAAAATTTAAAAGAAAATAAATTAATATTTAAAGATAAATATATAAATGTTTGTCCCTATTGAAATTTATAAGAATTAAATAATTGAGTGAGATTTTTACTATTAGATTTTAATGTTTCATCTTTATTAAAATAATAAATATAACTTTTTAAAATAATCTTCTCACTTTAAGCAATTTTTAGAATTTTATATATTATAAATTATATCAAATAATATGAAATTTTATGCTTTTAAAATTATTTCATATTATCTTCATATAAATTAATATGAATTCTTAAAATTTTATAAACATAAAAAATATATATTTATATATTTTTTTAACATAAAAAGTATTTTATAACTCTTAGGAAAGTGGCTTGAAGACCAATCATCTTTTCATATGTGTATTACTATATGAAGTTTGCAAATTTTGTAGCCATTTGATTTTTTTTTTTCTAGTTATAAGGCTAAATATCTATTTTTCAAAGTTATTAATATATTTATTGTTTAATTAATTTGATAATTAAAAATTGTAAGGTGTTTGTTTTTCATGTGTACCTTGCTACACTCACATGAACTTGTTGAAAATATTTTGATAATAAAAAAATATGAGTATTTATGTATTTTATATATTTATTATTTATTTAATGTTTTGATAATGAAAAATTAAAATATTTTGGGAATTTTAAAACTTCAAAACACTATTATTCTGCGTTCACTTATTGTCGAGCTTCCAGAGACAACTCTAACAAGTGCCAAACTTTTTTGCAGTCCACTTCTCTTTCTTGACACAGATACATCATAACCTAATAGCATAGTAAGCAAGAATTCCTTCAACCGTGAGTTTCTTATTGATTTGAGGTATGCTTTCTACTCTAAATTTTCATCGATTATCTTAATGCAGGAGTGTGTGTTTGGATTTTACTGTTTATTTTTTTGAAATTCTTTTTCTACCATAGCTGTTATCATTAATTGCATTTTATATAGAAATTATATAGTAGATATTTGTGTTTGTATGATATCGTGTAAAGTTAAGTTTTTACCACAATTATATAAATGGCCGAAGGTCCTCATCATGCACACATTATTAATCTAGATGTTTGTGGTAAATCATTACAAATACCAAAATCATTAACCACCATGGTAGGCTTGGATTGCTTATATACATTGATTCATATACACACTTCATGTATGTGTGATATAATACGTTCTCATTGTGTGGATGTTGATACTGCACATAGGCTTGATATCCATGTTTTTTGCTACTCAGATAGTCTTGCAGTTTTGGATGTTAATCACAAAATGGGTATTAGTGTTTGTGGTGAGCAGTGTGTATATAACAACATATTTAATATTTACATAATAAATTATGTAAATATGATGATCCCAAGATTAATAACACATCAATATATATAAGTGTATTTTACTATATGTAAATCTATAAAAATAGTATATATAACTATATATAAATATAACAACATATATTTAATATGTGTGTATATATATATATATATATATATATATATATATAAAACTATATATATATATATATTTATTTATTTAACATTATGTATATCAACATATAACTATATATAAATGTATTTATTTATATCAATACCTATACATAACTATATGTCTAAATACATATAATTACATGAAAAACTATATATAACTACATCTACAACATGTATAACTATATTTATAACTATTTGTATAACTATGTGTGCAATCACACATGTAACTATAATTATAATTAAAACTTATAAAAACATATATATACCTATATGTTTAACTATATATGTATAACTATTTATAAATATATGTATAACTATATAAAACTCTTTATAACTATATTTAACTATATTTGTAACTATGTAAACTATTTTATAATTATATATAACTATTTTTTTAACTATATAATAATTTATAACTATATGTATAATTCTATATAACTATATATAATTGTATTTTTACTATCATATAACTATAAAAACATTATATATAGTTATATCTTTAACTACAACATATTTTTAACTATATGTATGATTAAATATAATTATATATAACTCTATTTATAACTAAATATACTATAGGTATAAAAACATATAACTATAAATAGTTGTCTTTAACTATATGCATAACTATAAAAACATTATACATAACTATATTTAAATATATAATTAACAAAATATATTTAATATACATTTTTATATATTAGCATATAAAAATGTATTTAACTATATCTATACATATACATAACTATATGTATAAATATATAAAATTATATGAATATATATATGTACCTACATGTATAAATATAAGTATAACTATATGTGTATCTATATGTATAACCAAATGTAACAATATTTATAATTACATGTATAACAACATACAACATTATGTTTAACTATATGTGTATAACTATTTATAATATTTATATAACTATATAAAACTCTATATAATTAAATATAACTATATTTGTAACTATGTATACATATATGTAAATCTATAGATTTATTTATAACTTTGTATACGTTTATGTATAACTACATATAACTACTATAATTATATGCATAATTATATATTTAAAACTATATATAACTATATATTTTACCAATTCTAACTATTTTTATAAATATATGGATAACAACATATAACTATATATAACTTTTTAAAACTATATATTTAACTATATATTACTATGTATAATTATATGTAACTATATTTATAACTATATGTATAACAGTGTATGATGACTATATATAACTATATGTTTAACTATTAATATCAAAAAAGAATGTTTTACCAATCAAATTTTAGTAATGGATTGAATCCATTAATCACCATGGACATAATACCATCAAAATTTTAATTTGGAGTTTCCCAACTAATTTAAATGAATTACCATAAGATATTTTTCAAATGATAAGATTAAACTATTTTGATTACCACTAGATCCAACAAACAATTATCAATAGATTAACAACAATATTTTTGAATAGATTAAACTCTATTGATAAATTTTATTGGGTGTTAAAGTTAGGTTATAAGCAATGGCATATATCTTGTTAAACATTAACAATAAAGTATATTTTGATAAATGCAAATGGACAAATGGACAAATGGTCGTCAATAAATATTAACATATTTAATATGTTGGAAAATGACAATGAATGTACTTGTGTTGGTAATTAATGTCAGGTTTACCATTGGTTGTCTTTCAACCTATATGTACCAATAAATATAATTTAAAATTTTTATATTTAGATACAAGATTAAGGTGGAAGTATGAAATAAAATACTTTATCAAATATAGTATTTTGTTTCATATGTATCAATATTTTTATATATATTTTTGAAATAATAATATCATAAATAATTATATAAAAAAATTAATTTTAACATATAAAATTATATAATAATATATTATATTTAAGTATTTAAAATTATATAACTATGTATATTATTATGTAAAAAACTACTTTTCATTATTTTAATGATAACCACACCTCGCACATGTCCATGCCTTATTTATATATGCAATAAAATAAATGTGGTTGTTAGTTTGTTTAATTTTATTATTTATTAATTGAAAAATAATTGTTTTAATGTATTTATTTATTAAATATATTAATACTATTATTATTAATAGTTTATAAAGAAGTTGATTCAATTACAATTATATTTGTTGCGGACCCAAATACACTTTTAATTGTGTGCTAAATTTGTTCAAATATATTTTTTTATTGAGGCATAATTTCTAATAGATACAACTATTAATATATGTTTTTTAATAAAGTTCTAATATTTCTTTATTTTCTTCAATGTTTTAACCATTGAATGGATTTGTTTCTAAAAAAATCATAGCATAATTCCTAATTGTCAATCGAATAGCATAAAAAACAATGTTTTGATTTAATAATGATTATGCTATCTTATTTTATTTGTGATAATTTTGAACTCATTTAATTTATGTAAAATATTTGTTAACTTTTAAATTTTAATCAAATATTTTAAATAGTAATTTGTAAACACCCTTTTGTCGGAGCTTCATAGATTCAGTGATATCGCATATAAAAAATGTTTTAGATTTTATATCTTCTTAAATAAAGATTAGAATAGATTGATTCATTACATACCTTAGTTATTTGTGGATTTGTTGGCGAATAGAAATTTCTCCCATGTTCCCGATCAATTGTTCATCACAAAGAAGATGAAGGATGCACAGTCATGGCTTTTAGTATGAAATGGTTCCAAAAATGTTTATCTTAAAGTTAAAGCTAGGTTGACATGCATCTTACTTTTATTCCTTCCACATGCATTTATACGTTTTTGTTGGAAGCCTTTTCATTAAAGGATCTGTCATGTTATTTGCTGATGCTACCTCGATCACCACTATATCTCTTCTTTTCACAAAATCTCTATCATATGCTATCTATCTATCTATCTGTGTGTGTGTGTGTATATATATATATATATATATATATATATATATATATATATATATCTATCTATCTATTTATTATATCTATCTGTCTGTCTGTCTGTCTGTCTGTTTGATTATCTATCTGTCTATCTATCTGTCTAATCTATCTATTTATCTTTATATCTATCTAATAATCTATCTAGCTGTATGTCTATCTATTTGTTTGTTTGTTTGTCTGTCTATTTGTTTGTCTATTTGTCTATCTATTTGTCTGTCTATTTGCCTGTCTATCTGTCTATCTATCTATATATCTATTTGTCTATCCATCTGTTTCTCTATATGCTTGTCTATCTGTCTTCTCTTTCCAAAATGTAGATTTATTTTAAATATCTAATCGATAAATATATATAAGTGATGACCATCTCTATAATTTTTGCTAAATTAATAAGTTCTCATTCTTCATATTGATTAGGTATTAATTAATGTGTATGTAATTTTTTTTTACCAAACTATCTTTTGATTGTAGTTTTCCATAAATTATGTTAATGTTATTGTTTGTGATTCTTTGTATCTCTAATCAGTCTATATTTGTAATGCTAGGAATACATAATTGTAGCTTGCTTCATATCTATGTTTTCTAGTTGAATACTTTGTATGATATGTTTTCTAGTCCAAATCTATTTTTGTTCATGTATGAATTCTTCATTAATTCATTTTCCAAGAGTTCTTGGAATTGGATCTTCATTCCATTAATTTTTTCTTTCTTTTTTATTTTAATATTCAAAGATTGAATTGAATCACAGTAAAAATTTTGCTCTTTGATCTTCATTGAAAAGTGAGAAGATTACTCCTTCAAACTTTCAATTCCTTTCTTTTTTGCTTTTCTTTCTTGTCCAATCACATGGTTTGCTCCTTTCATCTAGTAATTGTATGATATCTTTTAATCTTTAGCATGCTAATAAATAATGTGTTTCTTCATGTAGATTCTACCAATGCATTTCCTCGATATTCATGATATTTTATCTTTGCATATTCATCTGTAAGTGATTTTATTTAATTATTAGTATTATTTAAAGTCATTATATGCTTCATTCAGAAATATGATTGAGCATTATTATTTGCAATATATTATAGGACAAAATGAGTTCAGATTATCAGTGAATGTACAAAAAGTTTATGAATGAAATTTTGAATAATTATTTTTTGAGTGGGCTAGAAACATTCATCAATTTTATAGGTAGTCAATTGAGATGGATGAATGAAGATAAAATTAAGTATCCATGTAATAACTACAAGTGTCAGAATATGTCTTTTTGTGATGTAAATACTATTAGATACTATGTGGCTAAATATGGCTTCGTACCAAATTATTTTATTTGGATTTATCATGGAGGAAGTATAATAGCTCTAAAAATTGACCAAAATGAGGGTGCTAAAATGTATGCATGTAGTGAAGAAGCATCAAACACATACCATAGAATGGTCATGGAAGCTACTGGTGCTGACTTCAATATGGATTACATAGATGAACAACGTAATCCTGAAGCTCAAAAATTTTATGATATACTTAAATCTATAGATAATGAGTTGTGGCTTAGTTGTAAAACACATTCACAATTATTACTTGTGGCTCGACTTATGATCATGAAGTCAAAAAATCATATGTCTGAGAAATTATTTAATTAGGTGACAAAACTGATGAAGGAGATTGTTCTAAATAATAACTTGGTCACTAATAACTTTTAATGCAATAGTAGATGTCCTATATGAAGTCATAGTTTGCAGCTTTGATGCGATAAATAATAAATGAGTTCTAGAAATGAAACCATCTAGAAGAGGCCAACACAAATGCACCAGCTAATTATGAGAATGATTTTGTTTTAAATAATGATGAAACTATATTATGTTTTTGTTTTAACCATGAAACTTTAGTATCAAAATTATTTTTTAATTATTTTTGGTTTTTCTTTATTTTAAAGAACAACGAATCAAAAAAAGAGAGGAAGAAGATGAGCTAGGCAAAAGTTTTTTAGGGTTAAATATGTCATGGTAAAGTCAATTTGTAATGTGTCTAAATAGATATTAATGCTTCACAGCTTCGAATGATGAATCAAAGCCGAGAGAGAAACAAGAGAAGAAAAAAACTTTTGGATTTTTGGCTTCATGTTCCTCTTTCATATGCTCTCATAATTTTTTTTGGTACAGGTGAAGATGCATTATCTCATTCTGATGTTGTAAAGAAGATGTGATACTAAATAAAAAGAAATAATATACAGGTATGCCAACATCCATCATCTTCACCTCCTGTCCTCCCATAGATGAGAATCTGTGGTGCGATTTTTCAATTTCAATTAATCATTACATGTTCTTGTTTTTTAAAAGTATCCATCAAATAGGCAGAGAATAATATGCGATGATAAGTTGAAAGAGCTACTCCAATGCAAGTATTTCACTAGATTTGTAGTCTCAAATCTCTTATCTCCTCACTTCATGAAGAAGGAATGGTGAGCAACTTGTGGGCACATGATTTTTGCCTATGTGTAACTAAACAGAAGAAGATTTATTTGGAGGCATCATTTTTCTTGATTTTGGTTTTGTTCTTTGCTTGGCTAACTAACCTTACCATGATTCTTTGCAAGACATTTGCTGTTCAAACATGGTGTCAATTTTGGAAGTTAATGACTGCAACTGTCACATGTTCATACATGTTTTGGTATTTGATTTTGATTTTGTATTTTTTTGAAATGTTTTTGCTGGGAAATGAGAGTTTATGTTTTTGTGTTGATGCTGTTGGAACCTTAAAATTGATGTAGTTTGAGCTTGCACTGAAAAGAGGAGAGAAAAATGTGACTAGAAGAAAGCCAGATCACTTCTTTTAGTATGAGCTAATACAAATTGGTGCAGCCAAAATATCTATTAGCCAAAATATAACCCACACACTAAATCATTTTTATTATTATTTTTTTTAATTTTTCATCACTATATTTATTTTGCACACTACCATAGTACACTACCATAATACACTACATGCATTTACTAGCCACATTGCCTCACAAAGCATGCCACACTACATGCATATAACTGCCCACTACCTTTCCACACATGCATCTACTGTGCACACTGTCACATGGAACATGCCACACTACCACCTGATTTGTGTCACACTACATACACATTGACACTGCTACACACAAGCACGTGGTGCATTCCAAACTGTCACTGGTGCATTACTGACTTCCATGTGGTGCATGATAGACTACCACATGATGTGGCACCCAATTATTGCATTCCAGACTGTAGTAGAGGTTGGCCAACTTTTATTAGTCATTCATATTTGATATAGATAATGACATTCAAATGGTGAAAATACTTGCTTTTATGCAGCATAAATGTGATCTCATCAATATGAGCCATGAGGTGCCCACTTTACTTCCAGATTATGGTCATTTTGTTGATCTTGTTAATGAAGTCTGAGCAATAACTATTAACAAAATAACAATTGATTCTCATGTTGTTCCACATTCTGTGTTTCTAAGCCTATTTTTGTTTGCCTTGGATTGTGCGTAGGTGGTGAGCAAGCACCATATTATGTTTGTTAGTAGTGCTAGCAATAGTGTTCCAACATTAAGCACCGTTGGTGCTCCTGGCGATACCAGATCCTGTATCTGTTCACTATTAGTTGTTCATTTTTTTCTGCAAGTTTGATTTAGCCGAATAACAAGGACTCCTTGCAACCTATGATTATTCAGGAGCAAGCAGTGAAGCTATGATAGAAACTTTGGTATCAAGGTAGATGGTAATGAGCTAGATGGTAATGGCCATCAACGTATGTGGGCTGCCTTAATCCAATAAAAATTATATATTCACATTGTACATTTAGATGTTCTATTGATTTATGTATTAAGATTTTTAGATGTTAATGAGCTAAATAGAAAGAGAAGCATACATTATAATATTACATTGCATGTGTGCATACACATGTAATAGTCCACATATTTGCATTGTGTGTGTCATAAACTACCAAGGCTAGGAATTCCTACCCTTGGTAGTGCCTAAGGCACATTTCTATTCACAAAGCTTTATTTTTTACAAAAATTTATAGTTTAATCTGATATAACCATATTTACTATGAATACTAGATCATGTGTTTTTAGATATGTGTTTTTAGATATGTGAGTTAAAGGCAGCTCTATCAAGTAGTGAATACCAGATCATTACTGAATGTGCATTTCTAACATTTCAGAGGTGCCTAATGTCATTCCTCCCTTGCACTATGATTTTATGACATTTGATGTTTTGGAATCTGTGGTTTCTAGTGATCTCGTTGGCAATGAATCTGATGTTATGGCTAGAGACATCATGGTTGGGGATTGGAATCTATGGTTTCTATAGTATATATATGTACATATATACTATAGTGTTATACATAAGGTATAAGTTGTATTGTATAATTTTATCATATATTTATCAAAACCGAACCTTTTTTATTTATTATTTTTGATTTGATTGACTAGTTTAATTTTCGTACAGATATAATACTACAATGTTCTTAATACGAAGCTTATAGAAGTGAAGGGACATTAGAATTGGGTTAAAGTTTCAGGAAAATATCTCACTTTCCATGGTGGTGGCACCCAATTCAAAAATGGAGCTTGCACTACATCGACTTCATCAACGAGGTTTTTTTTTCCCTAATTGTAGAAACATAAAAACTAGCATTTCACTAGACATGATGTTGCGACGAGTTTAACTTTATTGTAGTAGAAAGATGGTGAACAGAGGAGCTGAGAGAGAGAAAGTAACATCAATTTCACAGATAAATTATACTTTATACACTATTATTCGATAAATTGATGAAGAAGAAGATGCAATAAAATTTTGTTATGTTTTTATTTTAACTATGTAACATGTTGTATTAGAATATATTATTAAATGGTTTTATTTTTTGTTAATTATAAATAATAGTTTATAGTTTATATTTTTATTCAATTTTATATAAAACATAAAAATATGTAATTAAATTTTTTGTGAAAAAATAAAATTGTGAAAATAGTTTTGGAATGAAAATGGCTAGGGACTTTTCTGTAACTCTTAATTACAATCAAAATTAGCAAGGGAAAAAATATAATTTGCTAGGGAATTTCTATCATTAAAAAATTTGCTAGGGAATTTAGTTTTCTCATTAATAATTTGCGACGAGCACTTTAGCTTGGAAGAATTTCCATCATAAATTTGTCATTATTATATTTTAGCGACGGAATAAGACAATATAGCTAAGAAAATTTTCTTAGCCACATGGGGTTTTTTTGTAGTGTATGGGTCATACAAGTAGTAAAGAAGGCTTTCATTTTAATATCAATTTCATAAAGATTGTATTAGTAGTTTGATCAACTAATAGTGAGACAACACAATTCTAATAAAAGAGATATTTTGAGATTTTGGTATGACTCTTAGATCATAAGGTACATCTTCTTGACCTAGATAATACATGTTCAAATAATTCAATTTATGTTGAATTTAGAGATAGAATAAAGGTTAGATTGTTATTAAATGATCATTTACTGCAATGACATATTGTTAGGGATAGTGTCTATTGTGTGCATAATGTATGAGTGAAACATCAAAAAATCCTAGATTTATTATTGTAGCCATAACCTCAGTGTATAATAGTTATACATGATAGGATAGATGTTATGGATTATAAATCATATAGTCTTTAATACATTAATTTGAAGTTTGGGGATCTTCAAATTAAATATTACTAGGGTGGTCCATTATCATTAAAAATGAAGTGACCTTAATCCGGGTCCGATATCATTGAGAATGAGGCTCCATATATCATAAGATTATATAGGATAGGATTAAGGTGTAGTTTTTGAATTCTTGTAAATACCGTTTATCTCAAGAATTAAAACAACGCCTCTAGATGATCATATGCAGATCATTCTCAATTCTTAGTAGTCATAGACTCGTGTTTATGTCAACTGGGCCTTTTGAGTCATGGGTTAAAACCCATTATAAAATGGGCACAATACATGTGTCTTGGAGATCCATTGATGTATGCAGTTGGGAATATAAACTATGGACATAGAATCCAACCCTTCCCATGGAAGTTGGATAGTTGGTTCTCTTAAGTATTGGTTCTATAACCGAACAGTTTGAGTGCTCTAATTTATAACATGTTTATAAATTAACTATTCACTAGTAGATTAATGGAACTTAAGGATCAAGATATAATTAGAGGGGCAAAATGGTAATTTCACCTGACTCTCGTTATGAACCACATTTTAGAGGATAGAACTGCATGTAATGATTAAATCAATGGGCACTCTTAATTTTTGAGTAAAATTGATACTGTAAGGACAAGAGTTCAATTTCAAGTTTTTAGTGGAATAACTCTGAAATTAATAAATTAAAATAATTGAGTTTTAATTTAATGTAGCAATATAAAATAATAAGAATAATATTTAGTAATAATTAAAGAGTTTAAATAATTATTAAATTTAATGGAGCTTGAAATTACAGGTCCATGGGTCCCAATTCCACCTCCTTTATTAAAACAATGAATGATTCATGATTTAGAATAAATTACACTCTTTTTAGCAATATAAAATGATAAGAATAATAATTAGTTGTTATTTGAATTTGAATTTTATTCATTTGCTCATTGTATAAGAAAATAATGTGCAAAGGATAATAATATTAAATATCATTAATTTATTTCCTTATTTGATAAGGATATGAATTTAGGAATATTAAATATTATTAATTCATTTCCTTATTTGATAAGGATTTGAATTTAAGAATATTAAATACTATTAATTCAATTCCTTATTTGATAAGGATTTGAATATTAAATATTATTAATTCATTTTTTTATTTGATAAAGATTTGAATTTAAGAATATTAATTATATATAATTCATTTTCTTATTTGATAAGGATTTGAATTTAAGAATATTAAATATTATTAATTCATTTCCTTATTTTAATAAATATTTGAATTTAAGAATATTAAATATAATTAATTCGTTTCCATTTGATAAGGATTTGAAATGTCTATAAAAACCAAAACAGATTTGTTTCCATTTTGGAACCCTAACTGCCAAGAGAGTTTCCTCTCCTAAGAGACCCTTTGCATCAAGTGTTGAGTATGCAAGGTAGATCTAGGGTGTATTGTTCCAGATCTAAATAGTTGGTGCCCACACACCTCAAGGAAGGAGGGCAAAATTGAAGACTTTGCTACACGAAGTTCTATCAATCATACAAGTCAACAAATCTTTTATAACAATAAAAGGTATATATATGATCTTCAACTTTTGATATTAATATGTGTTTGCATGGATTCCTACTAAAATAAGAATTCATGAAAAATATTTTAAAACCTAATTCCGCTGCATTTTTTTGATTTCATTCCCATCAATTGGTATCGAGGGAGGTTATGATCCTCCGACCTGTGGGTTATTCAGAGTAGTTCATGTTAATGCATTTAATATATTTGTTTTTATTGTGATTAAAAAAATTATTTTCTTGATTCATGCATAAGTGGGCATTCTTGCATATTTTAATGTGATTATTTGTGTTTGTGTATGGTTGAATGAGGGTCGTTAATTATATGGTGTTTTTGGGTTATGTTTTCTTATTTCCCCTAGATCTTATGTAAGCCATTAATGACATAATTTTTTGTAATTTTTGTTTGGTAGATCGAAAATTACACTATGGACATGGACATGAAGATCTTTGGGAATTATGTAATTATAAGAAGCCTATTATGTAATTCCATTATTTTTCAAAAGTTGTAATTATTAGAAATACCCAAAAACTTCCAGCATGTTCTTTTATTTATTTAATTTATGTTATCAAATGTATGGGATGGAATTTGTATAACATGCCCATGCATATAACATGTCATAGATGACTGCCCACCTTATTATGTCATGCATACTATCCTTTAGAAACATGTTCTACTGGGAATATTTGTTTATTTGCCACTGAATAATAAATTAAATAATGGATATAGTTTAATAGTTAAACTTGGTAATTTCCAATTTAATTTAATTGGGCTTTCGTGATATATGGTTAGACCCTTTTAACCTAGATTATTCAATTTTAATAAAATAATTGATAATAAATAAACAATAGGCCCAAATATGTTTGGACTTAAAGTTAGTTAATTAGGCCCTATGCACTATAGAGCTAGGTTCACCTAAACTGGTTAGGTCCAATTAAATTGGATTAGTTTTAACTAATAAACCTAGGTCCAATTAGATTGAAATCTATATGCCTATTTAATTTAATGAAATTAGATTCTTATAACCTAGTAATAAATTGTATAGGATATAATAATTTGCTAGGATTATAAAACATATGATGTCTTACACATTGAGTGGGAAAAGGGCATGTGACAAAGTACCCTGTGATCTCTATCGTTAGTCCAACACCGTGAGGTTTTATGTGGCGCCTAGTGACGCCTTGATTATGTCCTCCCTACGGAGGGTATCCACCTGTGCTAATATCATCGTTTCACTTCCATTGCGATAGGATTTGGATGATGTATTACAAGATTGACCTACCCTACGGCGAAAATCTTGGGTTAAGTTGTTAGAACCTGAAACGATGGGTCACACTTAAGAAAATACAATTAAATGGTTAATTGTATCTTGACTGAAACAAAGGTAGTCAATAAATGAGAAAATTATGAGATATTTTAATTTTCATTTATTAATTTTAGATAGTCTCAAATTTAATTTATAATTAGTATGACCTACCCTATGGCGGCATATTAATTGTAGGTTAACTTACCTTGGATTAGCTTTTTTTTTGTTTTAAATGCATTCATGCATCATGTTTACTATTCCAAAATATATTTGATGAATCTACTGCTACATGTAATAAATATTTTTTATTTTTTTAATTTCAGCAATCATGTCTACCTTAAACTCCATAATTGCTTTACTCGCGAATGAATCCTTAATCAGTGATAATTTTGTAAAGTGGAAAAGTAATGTTAATATCGTGCTGGTCTGCGAGAACAATAAATTTGTTCTCACTGATGAATGTCCTGTAGAACTTGCAGCCAATGCCATTCGTAGTGTACAAGAAACATATGAACATTGGATTCAAGCCAATAACAAAGCCTGAGCTTATATACTAGCCAGCATGTCAGACGTGCTTAGGCTAAAACATGAGAGGATGGAAACAACCATTAAGATTATGGATTCCCTCCAAAACATGATCGAGAAACAATCCGAATAGTCACATCATGAAGCTACTAGAAACCAAGGCCTCATCCTCTTCTAACAATAAGAATAAGAGGATGAATACAAAGGGTGCCTCTACAGGAAGACCAAACAAGAAGCAGAATGCTTTCAAAGCAAGCTATAAGAAGAAAGGCTATAGGGGGGAGAAACCCAAAAAAAATGTTTCCACTTTGGAGTCGAAGGGCATTGGAAGAGAAACTGTATCAAGTATCTCTTCGAACTGAAGGAGAAAAAGAAAGATAAGTTTGATTTACTAGTTTTAAAAGCCAATTGAGTGGAAATTGATCATCAATCCTGGATAAAATATTTAGGGTCCACTAATCATATTTATTTTTCTTTGAAGATGCTTAGTTCTTCTAGGAAACTTATTGAAGGTGATTGCTCGATGGTAGTTGGAAATGGGGCTGACGTGCCGGCAGTTACAGTGAGAGCTGTTCATTTAGAATTAGGAAATAAATTTATTGTTTTGAACAATGTTTATTGCATTCCTAGATTCAGAAGAAATTTGATTTTAGTTTCTAAATTATATGAACAATTTTTTACTGTTTCATTTAATAATAATTAGATTATTATATCCAAAAATGGTGGAAATATTTGTCATGCAAATAATGAAAATGGTTACATTTTAAGGCCAAACAAATGAATGCTCCTTAAAACTAAACTATTTAGAGTAGAACAACCTAAGCCTAAGAAGCAAAAGATTCTTGATAATGATGACACGTACCTTTGGCACTTAAGGTTAGGACATATAAACCTGGATAGGATAAACAGAATGGTAAAGTATGGTCCTTTAAAAGAGATAGAAGTTGGAAATCTTTTAGTATGTGAATCATGTCTGGAAGACAAAATGACTAAGAGATCTTTCTTAGTAAAGGGCTTTATGGCAAAGAACCACTTGAACTTGTACATTCAGATGTCTGTGGACCTCTGAATGTCCAAGCTAGGGGTGATTATGAATACTTCATCACTTTCATTGATGACTATTCTAGGTATGAAGTATGTTTACCTAAAGCAAAGAAAATCTCAAACTTTTGGAATGTTTAAAGAATTTATTGTGGAAGATGAAAGATAGCTAGGTAAGTCATTATTGTACCTTCGATCGGATCGAGGAGGTGAATACCTTGATATGGAGTTCAAGAATCACCTAATAGAGCATGACATTGTATTCTATCTCACAGCACATGGAATGCCACAATAGAATGGCATAGCAGAAAAAAGAAATTGAACAATACTTGACATGCTCAGGTCTATGATGAGCTACTCCTCATTGCCACTATCATTTTGGGGATATGCACTGCGAACTGTAGTCTACATTTTGAATGTAGTTCCTTTTAAGTCTATCCAACACACACCCTTAGAGTTATGGAGTGGTTGTAAATCAAGTTTACGTCATATCCATATATGGGGGTGTACAACACATGTACTGAAAGGAAAGACTGGGAAGCTAGAACTGCGAATAGAAGTATGTCTGTTTGTTGGTTACCCCACATGTACGAGAGGAGGTTTGTTCTACAATCCTCAAGATAAGAAAGTATTTGTATCGACAAATGCTACATTTCTTGAAAATGACTACATGGAAAACTTTAAACCTCGATGTAGGGTTGTACTAGAGGAATTACAATTAGATCAGATTAGACCACGACCAGTAACCATTATTGGGGAACATAATAAAGAGACTATAGATCCTATATAGAAGGTCATTACACCTCGACATAGTGGGAGGATTTCTAAACAACCAATTCGCTACATAGGGACCAGTGAAGCAAACATTATTGTAACCAATACTAGTGATGATGATCCTCATATAAGCATGCAATGGATGATTCTGATAAGGACAAATGACTAACAACCATGGAACAAGAAATGGAATCTATGTATTCCAATTTAGTCTATGAACTTATAGATCTTCTTGAATCAGTCAGGCCCATTGGGTGCAAATGGCTCTATAAGAAAAAGAGAGGTGTGGATTGGAAAGTGAAGACTTTCAATGCACAGCTAGTAGCAAAAGGCCATACACAAAAGGAGGGAGTCGATTATGAAGAGACTTTCTCCCCAATAGCTATGATTAAATCCATTTGCATCCTTCTTTCTATTATTGCTGCTTTCGTTTATGAAATATGGCAAATGGATGTCAAGACAATTTTTTTGAATGGTTATCTTGATGAAAGCATTTATATGATGCAACTAGAGGGCTTCATAGTTAAAGGCCAAGAGCAGAAAATATGCAAGTTGATTAAGCCCATTTATGGGCTTAAGCAAGCTTCAAGGTCTTGGAACCTAAGATTTGATGAGACGATCAAAATATTCGGTTTCAAGCAAAATATTGATGAACCTTGTGTCTACAATTACATCAAGGTAACCAAAGTCATCTTTTGGTGCTGTACGTGGATGATATCCTACTCATTGGGAATGATATATGATTATTATTCGACGTAAAGAAATGACTAGTCAAAAAGTTTCAAATGAAAGATTTGGGACAAGCGAGTTATGTACTTGGGATCCAAATCATAAAAGATCACAAGAATAGACTCTTGGCACTGTCTCAAGCATCTTATATTGATAAGGTGATGGCTCGATTTTCGATGCAGAATTCCAAGAAGGGTTTCCTACCGATCCGACATGGAATTATCATCGCAAAGGAGAAGTGTCCTACGACATTTCAAGAAGAACAATACATGAGACGGGTTCCTTATGCCTCAGTAGTGGGCCGCCTCATGTATGTCATGTTGTATACAAGACCAGACATCTGTTATGTGGTGGGAATTATTAGTTATTATTAATCCAATCCTGGGTCGGCACACTGGATTGCAGTAAAGCACATTCTCAAGTATCTTAGGAGAATGAGAAACTATATGTTGATTTATTTAGGTGCTGATCTGAATCTCATAGGATATACTGATTCTAAGTTCATGAAAGACAATGAAAGTTGAAAGTCGACGTCTGGGTCTGTATTCACTCTTGGTGGTGGAGCTGTAGTATGGATAAGTGTAAAACAATCCAATATCATAGATTCTACCATGGAAGTTGAATATATAGTGGCTTGTGAAGTAGATAAAAAAGTGATTTGGCTCAATAACTTCATTACATATCTGAAAGTTGTTCCAAATATGGATAAACCCATAGTACTTTACTGTGATAATAGTGGAGCTGTGGCAAACTCCAAAGAACCAAAGAGTCACAAGAGAGTGAAACATATAGAGAGGAAATATCATTTGATTAGAGAAATTATGCATTGGGGTGACGTGGCTATTTTGAAGATAACATTGCAAGACAACCTTACGAATCCATTCACCAAAACATTACCTACAAAATCATTTGAGGGTCACTTATATGGGATGAGTTTAAAATACATGTCTCACATGCTTTAGAGCAAGTGAGAGATTGCTATGGATAGTGCCCTGTAAAGCATGAATTTGTATTTATGTTTTATGAAATTAATAAAAGTGTTGTATTTATTACATTTAGCTATTTTGTGCATAATGTATGAGTGAAACATTAAAAAATCCCATATTTATTATTGTAATCATAATCTCAGTGTATAACAGCTATACATGAGAGGATCGAGGTTATGGATTATAAATCATATTGTGCATAATAAATTAATTGAAGTTTGGGGATCTTCAAATTAAATATTACTGCGGTAGTCCACTATCATTAAGAATGAAGTGACCTTAATCTCGGTCAGTAATGCGGAGACATTAAAGTGGAGGCTCCATATATTATGAGATTATATAGGATAAGAACAAGGTGTAGTTTTTGAATTCTTTTAAATACCATTTATCTCAAGAATTAAAATAGTGCTGCCAGATGATCATATGCAGATCAGTCTCAATCCTAAGTAGTCATAGACTCTTGTTTATGTCAACTGGGCCTTTTGAGTAATGGGTTAAAACCTATTATGAAATGGGCACAATACTTGTGTCTTGGAGGGCCATTGATGTATGCAGCTGGGAATATAAACTATGGACATAGAATCCAACCCTTCCCATGGAAGCTGGATAGTTGGTTCTCTTAAGTATTGGTTCTATAACCGAACAGTTTGAGTGCTATAATTTATAACATGTTTATAAATTAACTATTCACTAGTAGATTAATGGAACTTAAGGATCAAGATATAATTAGAGGGGCAAAATGGTAATTTCACCCGACTCTAGTTATGAACAACTTCTTGGAGAATAGAAATACATTTAATGATTAAATCAATAGGCACTATAAATTTCTGAGTAAAATTGATACTATAAAGATAATAGTTCAATTTCAAGTTTTTAGTGGAATAACTCTGAAATTAGTAAATTAAAATAATTGATTAGAGAGTTTAATTAATTATTGAATTTATTAGAGCTTGAAATTATAGCTCCATGGGTCCCAATTTCATCTCCTTTATTACAACAATGAATGATTTATGATTTGGAATAAAGTACACTCTCTTTAGAATAATAATTAGTATAAAATGATTTATACAAATATAAAATGGTGAGAATAATAATATTAGTATGAATGATTTATGATTTATGATTTGGAATGAGTTTAATTAATTAATATAAAATGGTGAGAATAATAATTAGTTATTATTTGAATTCAAATTTTGTTCGTTTGCTCATTGAATAAAAAAATAATCTACAAAGAGTAATAACATTAAATATCATTAATTCATTTCCTTATTTGATAAGGATTTGAATTTAAGAATATTAAATATTATTAATCATTTTCTTATTTGATAAGAATTTGAATTTAAGAATATTAAATATATATTAATTTATTTCCTTATTTGATAAGAATTTGAATTTAAGAATATTAAATATTATTAATTCATTTCCTTATTTGATAAGGATTAGAATATTAAATATTATTAATTCATTTCTTTATTTGATAAAGATTTGAATTTTAGAATATTAAATGTATATAACTCATTTTCTTATTTGATAAGGATTTGAATTTAAAAATATTAAATATTATTAATTCATTTCCTTATTTGATAAGAATTTGAAATTAAAAATATTAAATATAATTAATTCGTTTCCTTATTTGATAAGGATTTGAAACATCTTTAAAAATCAAAGTAGATGTGTTTCCTCTTTAGAACTCTAGCCTCAAAGAGAGTTTCTTCTCCTAAAAGACCCCTTGCATCAAGTGTTGAGTATGCAAGGTAGATCTAGAGTGTATTATTCCAGATCTGAATTGTTGGTGCCCACACACCTCAAGGATGGAGGGCAAAATTGAAGACTCTGGTACAAAGAGTTTTTTCAATCCTACAAGTCAACAAATCTCTTATAACAATAAAAGGTATAAATTTAATCTTCTTCTTTTGATATTAATATGTGTATGCATGGATTCCTGCTAAAATAAGAATTCATAAAGAATATTTTAAAACCTAATTCTGCTACATTTTTTTGATTTCATTCCCAACACATATAATATAATTATTACCTTTGAGTTCATCCCAATGATGGTCCCCTCATAGATGTCCATTTAGTATCTTACCATTGAGATAATAAATTATCTCTATTTGATGTTCATTTACAAGTCTTTACCTTTTATATAATTCATTAAATATCCTTGTTAGTTACTTCATATTTACATTTTTATTCTCCATCTTCATGTGTCATAGAGATGAAGAAATAACATAGTTTATAAAAATTTGTACTTTTGGCTTTATAAGAGCCATACTTATTTAATTAATATATCCTTTCATTAAATCTCACTAGTGAGAATCATAGGTGAGAAAATAACTCAAGAGTTATCACCATCTGGTGAGTCACAAAATACTCATGCATGTTATGTGGATTGTTTATCACCATTTTCTATAATGATGATATAACTCACATACTAAAGGTGGAACTTTTAAGAGAATGATTAAATATCCACAATAATTGAGAACTAGTTCATCAAATACATGTACAAAGTGGCATATAAAATCATTTGTGCTTTGGCTTCATAAGTATCATGCTCACAATGATTAATATACCTTAATTTTAAGTTTTAACATATAGGTTTGCCTCATGCATCATAGTTAGAAGAGTTGTCATTTTCTTAGTACTATATATGTGATTAATTCTCTTAGTTTATCAGTCACCATTCACAATGACCAATGATAGTAAAATTCCCAATTCAAATTCTATTTAATTATCTAATCTATCAATTTCTATTCCATAACACAAATTAAACACAATAATGAATCACAAAATCATTTATACATCATATAAATCACAATTATATAAACTCTAGTCCTCAATTTAGTTTATATCTTATATCTCGTTCTTGCTAGTGGATATCCTAGGTAGTGCGAAAATTCTTATAGGGTTATTATTGTGCTTTGCTTTGATCTTGGCGTGTAGAGAATTAGAAAAATTTTGAATCTTTGCCTTCTTTCCCTTTATACTCAAAAATTTTAGCATTTGTTTAAGTAGAAAGCCATGACTTGGGAAATATGCAGTGACTTTGATTTTCATCTCTTAAGTTCAAGGTCACAACTCTAGAAATTGATCATAACTTTGGAATATATCTTAATGTTTTATAAAACAAAGTCACAAAGTCACATTGTTGGGGATGGTTGCAGCTAGAGGTACCAAACGAGTCATGCCATGTTGGCATAACCCATTTTTTCATGGTTCAGTGGTGCAGTCTACCAGCTCAGCCGACATAGTGGGCACAATAAAGTGTATGACCATGCTCAACTATGCAGAATGGCAAAGATGCATGGGTCATGCATCTTTGCCATTTCCCAATGGTAGATGGTGGCATAGTGTCGAGTGCATGGTCATGATGGTGATGGTGGATGGCTTACAGGCTGATCAATTATAACTGGCCACATGGTTGCTTATTTTAAAAAAATGGATGTCCCATGATGGAGCAATTGATTTTTTTTTAAATAAATAAAACTGCCCAGGTGACTGCCCAGGTGACTACCCAACGAGGACCCTATCAAGTGGTCACTCAGAATGGTAAATGGTTTATTATGCTGTCTGGCCAGGCACATGAGTCATACATGGCCCAGCATTAGACATGGCTCATGCCAGCCCAGTATGACATGAACCATGCCATGGTACAGCCTTGCTTGGTTCGAGGCACAATTCTGGATCGTGCCATGCCCAGCTAGACACTATTGAACTAGGCTAGGCTATAGACTATGCCTAGGCTATCCGACCTATTTGACACCTCTAGTTGCAGCTTTGCCATTGTTCTTTTTTCTGCATCAATGTTCACGTTAGTAGGAATGGCCACAACATTGGCCTTTGTATTTCTTTTACATAATTTGACCACATTGTTGGAGATAACAATAACTTTGGCCTTGATCTCTCTCATGTATCAAATAGTTATAGTGTTAAGAATAACTATGGATTTAGCCTTGATCTTTCTCATATATCAAATGGTCATGATACTAGGAATGATCGGGTATTTAATTTTCACCTTTCTCGTGTATCAAATAATCATTGTGTTAGGAATGATCTTGGCTTTGACCTTCATCATTCTAGTGTATCAAATAGCCATAACACTAGAAATTCCATGGCTTAAATAATAAACCCATATGTCCATGTCACAACTTTTCCTTCTATTGAATTTGAAGGCAAGAGTCATAGCCTTGGGAAGTGACCATGCTCAAATAATATTATCTATAACATTGTGTCCAAATGTCACCATGCTAGATAATGTCCATGACTTTGGCCTAAATAGTTTTTCTCTATAACTTATGTAGCTTAGAAACCAAGGCCTTGGGAAAAAGCTATGGTTCTCATTTGAGAATACAAAATCTTGGTAAAGTCACAATGCCAAGAAGTGGCTATGACTTTAAGCATCAGTGGGATACTATGTTAATATAATATGAAATTAATATAATATCCATTTGATGTTTATAAGATAAATATGTTTGTAACTCCATAATAATATTATAACCAAAAATAATAATCTGTATTGTTGAAATATTGTGCAAATGAGGTGGTGGAGTCATGTTATACAAAGATGAGTTCCACAACTAAATAAGTAGAGCTTCTATTAAGAATGGAAACCAAAACTATTCGATTATCCCCACACATTACCAAGTTACCAAATACCTTCATAAATATATTGATTTCATAATTATTCATCAAATCCACAAAAATTTTAAACTTATGAAATCAATCTAATTATAACCCATTTATATGCTTACACATCAATTAATTTGTCAAAAATATTCAATAATATTTGGTAGTTTGCATATTGAATACTTTGTCTCACACATAAAGATCATAAGTATTGTTACTTTCTTTCTACCATATACATGAGCAACTTTTGTTGGCTATTAATTATCATCCACCACGACAACTCACACATATACACCAATAGTAAAATTTTACTTTCAATTATATAAAATCATCAATTATATCAATATCTATTCTACAACATAAATCAAATATTACAATTAAATATCAAAGTATCCACATATCACATAAATCAAGATAAACAAATCTTAGACCTCAATTTAGTCTGACATTGGGTAGAGATTCATACATGATATAAAAATAGAAATTTTGTGAATCTCAAGTTCCCAATGACATTCCTCATGAGAATCTAGGATTTGCAATCGTAAATCTCATGACATTTTCATTGAATTCTCAAATCCTAACTTAGAGAGGGAGGTTTGAACTCCCATTCCTCAACTCTACAATATAGCCTTTACCTTGCATCCATTTTCTACTTGTTAATCCCCTAGAAAGTATGAAAATCGGCCCTAGGGTTGGTGTGGCACATGGAGAGAAGGATGATTGAATTGTTTTCCTGTGGGATCTCTTTGATTCTTTTATACTTCATGAATTTGGGCATTTTCCAAGTATAAATTCATGACTTTGGAATGATACCATGACTTTAGCCTTTGGTCTCTTGAGCTCAAACTCATTGTACTGGGAAGTGACCATAGCTTTCAAATGCTCCCTTAACTTTCTATATCCAAAAATTCATATTGTTTGGAAGTGGTCATAACTTTTATAATTAGCTAATATATCGAAATCATGGTGTTGGGACATTGTCTTTGCTTTGCTTTATCTCGAGGGCAAAAAGTTACACCCTTGGAATTGGTCATGACATGAGTATTTCCCTTTGTAACTCTATGTAGCCAAGAGTCACGAAATTGGTAAATGTATATGGATCTGGACTTTGGAATATTAAGCCTTAATAAAAAAAAGCTACAACACTAGGAAATAGTAATGATTTTTAGTACTAGTGGGGTACTTCATTACTTCAATTTGAAATTAATATCATAATAGTTTACATGTTAAGTTATAAGCATGACTGTGACTCTAAGATAATATAGTAACCAAAAAAGAATATATTGTGAAGTAAAATGATTATACTAATAAGGTGGTAAAATTGTGACACATAATGATTATAACAACTAATTTTGTAGACTTTCGGCAAAGAACAAATAACGAAACTACTAAATAGAACCAACAATCATAAATTCAATAATTATCTTCAAAAATAAAATGATATCACTATTATACTATTAATATATTAAAACTCCAATTTAAGAAAGTATTCTAATTATTACATGTTTCTGTACTTACACATCATCAAAAACCACATAAATGCATTAGAATATTTAGTATTCACATATTGAACATTACCTATACCTTATCTTTCTTTTCTAGTAAATCAATGACCAATAATGGACATTACTTTGCTTGTATTTTTTCTACATTCTCAAAAATTCTTTCAATAAGATTTCCACATTATTGAATTAGTAATTTTTTTATTTTGGCTTCTTCCTTTGCTTGATAGGGGTAGGTTGGGTACAATTCATGGGAAGTCATGATTTTGAAAAATATAATAATCTCATAATAATCTTCATCCCCAAATCCACTTGCATTATTTTCTTCACTCCAAATAGTTAATCATCTTTATCATGTTCTTCATGCCAAGAATCTTCCATGAAGTCCTTCCATCTTCTTTGATTGTTATCTTTGCCTTGTCATTTGTCTTCTATTAAATCAAAGATCAATAGTGCACTTTTCGTTGCTTATAGTTATTCTACATTCTTGAAAATTCTCTTAGTAAGTATTTGCCTTATCATTTGTTTTCCATATTCTTGAATTGATAATTTCATCACCCTAACTTCTTCCTTCACATCTTAGGGGTAGTTTGACTTCAATTCATGGAAAGTCATTGCTTTGAAACATGTCACAACTTCATAAATAATCATCTTCAAAATCACTTGTACTATTTTTCTTTGCTCCAAATTATCTCTAGTTCATCATCTTCTTCTGACTAATAATCTTACATGAAGTTCCTCCATTTGAAATTTACATTTTGTCTCTTGATTATATGTAGAAAGTTATCTTTTCCCATACACTACTACAAAAACCATAATCAAAGATGCTTAAAAAGCATCATTATATATATATATATATAATGTCGCTTATTGATAGCGTCATCCGCTAGCGTGACATAAAAAGTCTATACATATAATGATGTTTTTTTTGCAGTGTCGTTGAATTATACCTTGACGCTAAAATAAAGTGTCATTTTTATTAACTATGACACTTAGTAAAAGCGTCAAAGATGATTATGATTTAAATAAATTTAAATTTAATAATTATTGTAAATATATTTTCACCTGTTATTGTAATACTGTATGCACATAAGAACAACATTCTTTACAATCCATACCAAGAATATAGTTTTCTAGTACAAAGGGGAACTCAGACTTCAAACAAATCAAAAATATATATATATAACACAATTTCAACATTCATTTCTTAAATTCAATTCAAAATTTCTGATATATGCAACCCTTGTGTGCCTTAACTCCATAAAACTAGTTCCTGCTAGCATGACAAAGTTGAGAGTTAATTTCCAAATAATGTAACCTGCATACAAAAAGATGAACAATAAATACTTACACTTGTAGAAAAAAATATATTATAGAGCTTTGGAAAAAAAACAAGAATGATAACAACATATCATAAAAATAATTCATATAACAATTGACATATACGATTAAACAAATTTAACAACAAAAAAAACAAAGTTAGTAGTAATGGATAAAATATAAAGAAGGAGATGTATCAATTATGACATAAAAGTAGATAAAATTTTTTTTATTACCAAACTATAATAATTCATTTAAAACCTGTAGGTGTGTAGTGAGTTTAAAGATCTCACAAACAACTTGAAAAAACACTACAAAAACTAATTAAATATAATAAAATGAAAAGATGAATTACTTTCCATCTTCTCAACACATCAAAAAAACTCGATGAGATACTATGTAATGTAATTTCAAGTTCTATTTGATTACCCAAATATAGTAATCCAATCAACTTATAGTTCTAGATATATTAATAAAATATTGGCTGCAGGAAAAAAAAATTGTGTCTTGAAATAATAATTGTGTTTTTTAAGGGTGAAAAGGTAATTTACACTACTGTGGTAAAGTATTGAAGCCAAAAGTCGATATCATAATTTTTTCCATTATCAATCTACAAAAAAAATATATGGTTGACAACATAAACAAAAGATAGTATGAAAACATAAAAATTGTAATTACATATTCAAGTTTTGAATATATAATTGAAAGTAAGAAGTAATAACTTTGATCTCATAAAAAAATACCTTTATTATCACAATAGTTCATAGATCATTCCAAAGTTGGAAGATCTCCTAACTTTACCTAAAAAAATTTTACCTTTAAACGCCTAAGAATCATGCATACAATATACTAACGTAATTCAACATATGAGAATTATAGAAATATAATGAATGTGTAAGGAAAATACTAAAATGTCTTCAAATGATTATGTCGAACAATTTACCTTCAGTCATAGTTTGGGTCAAAAGAGATAAATTATGAACCTCATCAAAAGTTAAAGTTGGAAATACCAAAATTTATTCATGCTTCAATACAAAAAGTTGTCCACAATGCTTTTCAAACCGAGAAAAGTATTAATTGAGTCACCAACATCACCCATTCAGATCGTACTTCATTCAACTCATCTTTGTTGTATGATTTCTTCCCATTAAACTGTTGAAATGTAAAGTATTATCTTAATTAATAAAATTAGAAAATTAAAAAAACTTGATTTATTGAGAAACAACATATCATCACATACCTTTGTTGTTAGACATCCTTGATCAAGAATAATATCTCTCATATATCTCTTCACATAGTATCCACATTCAACACTACCTTGTTGTCTTGGGCACTGAATGGAAAATATAATCATTATATATATATATATTGAGGTTACTTGCAAGACTTATTGTAATAAGTTTAAAATAAAGCAGAAGAAACTAAATATTATATTACTCGGTTAATGAGTTATGTACATCTAGTTCAACCCAATTAGACTCTCTTTTTGAAGATGTATATTTTTTAAAGTGAAGATTTCTTTGAGCCCTGCATTAAGAAAAAAAATTTTTGTTGCCAACCAATGCTGCATTCTATGTTAAGAAGGAAAAAACTTACATATTAATAATATCTTTAAGATCATCTAAAGGTTGATGATGCAAAGAATCAAAGTAATATGCGATCAAAGTCCTTATTTCAAGTACCACCAATACCCAATAACAACTACAAAATTAACATTAGCATATCAACATAACATTTATAATTTGATAAATATGCATACTTATAATTTTACTTATAATAAATAACTTACCCTGGGTTATATGGAATAAAAACAAAATCTGCATTATTTGCATTCATCAACCGATTAGCTATAACCCTTGACCTATTTTTCTTGCTTGCTTCTCCCAATCCATCTTTGGAAACAAAGGTCGGATTTACAAAAATAAATCGCTCTGCCTCTTTAGCATCAACCATCATTGTATGCAAGTGCCTGATTTAATTTCACACAATATTTAAAAGTTTTAATATTTTAATTTAACTAATATTTAATACAATTCTCATAATGAAAAATTAAAGCATAAATAAGATAGTTAAAATATATGAAAAACAAATGGTCTCAAATCATTTGAGGAGTATTTAAAATCATATTACCATATTGTAAGCATGGACATTTAATGAAGGTTTTATTTGCAGAATTTTGTAATGCAAATGCAACAAAGCATTCAACTCCATCTTCATATTCCTTCGATCTTCTATCATTTGAGATCCATGAACGATCCATTTTTAAAGAAAAAATTAATTCTAATAGATATCACACTTCAAATGGAAGAAATCATCAATAGTCCAATGTTATTCGTTGAGCAACCTCTTATTTATCTGTTAAAAGAAAATTCCAAAATCAATTTAATAAAATATTTAAATACATGTCAGATATGAGATAGAAGAGATGAGCATTATTTTTTGTAATATTGTTGAATTTGTTAACATAGGCAAAATTATTAAAATAATATTTATAAATGAGAAATTATTTCTCACAGTAAGTTTGCTTCATAGAAAAAAAATTATTTAAACAAAAAAATATCATTTAATTATACTTTAAATTAAAGTAAAATATGATAAAAGTCATTATATATATATGACATTAAATGTCTCTAGGTCCTTAGGCTAATTGATTTTGAAATGACATGACTATAGAGCACACCTTTTTATGAAATATAACCTCATTTTTTTTCATTTCTATCACAGTCTGATAAATAGAGGACGAGAGAACAAATAGAATAACATATATAAAAATGACACGAGATTAAAAAAAAGAATGGATAAAGACCTGCTCAATGCCAACAACAAGAATTGCCCACTCTTTATCTCTTGTAATTAGCAAATTGGACCTTGCAAGATGAACTAGAGACTGAGCCTGAAAATGAGAAATGGAAAAGAAATCATTATTACTCTGTGGCAGAATAGTAGCCTGAAAATAGGGAGCATATAACTCAACTAAGACAAAATCACCGACAAAACCATCACCAATATCACAAAATCTGCATAGAATGATAGAAACATAACTAATTAAACTTCAAAAAATAGCAACACAAAACATGATGCCGAATATATGATGCATAAGCCGTGTACAACTCCACTTTCTACAGTTTGTAAATCAAAGACGTGTAGAAATTGATGACAAGATTATTTGAACTACAATTTCTATCTTTCGATCATAATTTTAACTCCTTTTCATCTTTTTATTCTGTCCTGCCAATCTACAAAAAATATCAGTATAACAAGGGTAGTCATTAAACATTATGCATTTTGGTAACATATATACTAATTTAACAATAAAGGGCGGCGATGACCTGTTGTGCACCGCGTAATAATTTATTCACTGAGATAATATGCAAGAATACAACAACCCTCAGGAAGAAAGATATAAATAAGCAAAGAGATTTCCATCCCTAAGAGAAATGAAAAACGATGCCATAGAGAAGCATATCCAGATAAATCCTCTCCCAGAACCAAAAATGAGAACATAACGTTTATTTTTCCCCCATTTCTCTCTCTCTACTTGTGAATTATGATAAGTTTATGCATAATATAAGATGCAAAACAGAAGAATTTGGAAGAAGCTACGAATAAATACAAAATGATCGGAACACGTTCACATTCAGTTCTTAGGTTAACCTCGTCAATTCTAGTGATTCAATGCACTTTTATTTGATAAAAGTTAAAAGTATGGAAGAGCTGATATAATTATAAACTTAATGGAGAAACTTATAGGATGTTGCAAATATGACCAATGATATCGAAGACGCGAGCTTGAACCTGAGCTGTTGGAAATGGCCGAACGTGATGATGAAGAAGCGTAACTCTTTCTAGCGATAGATTCTTCAATATATTAAATTAAGTTAAAAATAATATTAAAATTTTTACATAATTTTATTAAATCACCTTATATTTACATTATATTTTTACTTCTCTTATGGATAAATTAAATATTAACAAATTAATTTTAAAATTAAATATTATTACTTATTTTATAAATAAAAAACTCAATTTTGAATGAAAAAATATTTAGATATTTTTTAATTTTATCATAAGTTTCTGTTTATTTTTAATAAATAATTTTCAACTAAAATTTGATAATTTTTTTTATTTTTATAGAGTAAAAATAAAAATATTATTAATTATTTAAAAAAATAAATAAGAAATTAGTTAAAAATCAATAAATTCAAAATTAAAATTTTCACATCCACGACACTAATAAAAGTGACAAGGTTTTTAATTTTCAGCCCCTTATTCCTTGGAAATTTTTAAGGAGGTAAGAAATTTTCCTAACCTATTAGCCTTAACAATGAAAGATCTAATAAGTGTCATTAAATGTATAATTACAAATATAATAATGACATTTTATAAAAGCGTCAAAATATAAAGCGTCATTAATTTTAAGTTTTATTAAATTAACAATGACACTTCTAGTAAGTGTCATAAAAACAGAATACATTGTCGAAATAATGATGCTTTTATAAAAGTGTCATTAAATGTCTAATTACAAATAGAATAATGACATTTTCTGAAAGCATCAAGGAATAAAACGTCATTAATTTGCTGTTTTGTAGTAGTTATATGAAGTGTAAATTCACCATTCTTGATATTTAATTAATATTTGTCTAGTAGCTAAAATTAGACATCCCAAGATCGATAAATAATATTAGTCTTACTCCATATTTAGAATAACATAAAGAATACAGAATATGAATTTTCCAATCTTGACATAAATATATTCAAGAACCCTTTTCAAAAACTCGATCATTCAATCGACAATCTATAGCAAGAGAGAGGGGTTGGACTAATCTCTACAAGATTAAACTTCCACATTATGGACAATGGTATCAAATTGATACTTTATCCGAAATTATAAAGTATCTTCTAGAAAGTATGGTTCTTAATAATACATGGAATCATAAACCTTCTTGGACCTTTGAGTTTTCTTGGAGGATATGTTGAATAATTGTACTATACTTTTGTGTCATATTTACCATTTCATATCTTCAAATTTTTCTTGTAACTCATGACATTCTTCATAAACTTCATGTAGTGAGGCATTAGGATAATGTTTCAATGGAGGAATTGTTGACTTCTATTTCTTCTACTTATTCTTCTTCTCCATTTTGTTCATATTTTCCTTCTTCTTATTCTATTTTTTTTTCTCTTTCTTCTTCTCTTTCTTCTTCTCATTCCTTCTTCTCTTTCTCCTCCTCCTTTTCCTCCTTCTTCTCATTCTTCTTCTCATTCATTATCTTCTTCTTCTACATCTCCACCCACTTCTTTTTCAATTTCTTATTTTTTTTCTACTTCTTCTACTTTTGTTTCTTCTCTTTTTGCTTATTCTTCTTCTTCTTCTTCTTCTTCTTCTTAATCTTATTATTATTATTATTCTTCTTCTTTTTGTTCTTTGTTTACTTCTCCATTATATTCTTGTTCTATTAATACTTCTTCTTCTACGTTTTGTTCTTCTCCTCCTACTCCTCCTCCTCCTTCTTCTTCTTTCTCTTATTCTCCTTTTGCTCCTCCTATGCATTATTTATTTCTCCTTCTTCTTCATCTATTTCATTTTCTTCTTTATCATCATCATAATCTTCTTTTTTTTCTTCTTTTAGTTTTTTGTATTCTTTTCTTATTATTAAATTTATTATCATTTTTAATATTAGTATTATTATTCTTATTCTTCTACTTCTTTTTCTACTTTTTCATCTTCTTCATATTATTATTCATCTTCTTTTTTTTACTTCTTTAATTTCTTATACTTATTCTTCTTCTTCTTATTCTTTATCTCTTTCTAACTCTTCAATATATACTTTTCCTTCATCTTATTCTCCTTCTTTTCGCATTCTTCTCCTCAAAAATTTTTTTTCTTCTTCTTATACTATTTTTTGTTCTACTTCCTCTTCTTCTCCTTCTCCTTCTAGTCCTCCTTCTTTTTTCTCCAACCTCGTCAACTCCTTCTACTTTTCAGTCTTCTTCATCTCCTCCTCCTCCACCATCTCCTCCTCCTCCTCCTCCTCCTCCTCTTCCTCCTTCTTCTCCTTCTTTTTCAACTCTTTATTTTTCTTCTACTTCTAATTCTTTTTCTTGTGTCTTCTACATCTTACACTCTTTATTATTATTATTATTATTATTATTATTATTATTATTATTATTATTATTATTCTTCTTCTTCTTCTTCTTCTTCTTCTTATTCTTCTTTTTCTACTTTTTATTCTACTTCATCTTCTTCATCATGTTCTTTTCCTTTTCTTATTCTTCTTCTGCGTGTACTTATTTTTCATCATCATCATCATCATCATCTTTTTCTTCTTCTTTTTCTTCCTCTTCCTCTTCTTCTTCTTCTACTTCTTCTTCTACAACAACAACAACTACTACTATTTCTTCTTTTTCCACTTCTTCTTCTCCTCCTCCTCCTCCTCCCTCTCCTCCTCTTCCTCCTCCTCCTTATTCTACTTCTTCTACTACTACTTCTTCTTTTTCTACTTATTATTATTATTATTATTATTCTTTTTATATCCCATATTCTACTTCATCTTCTCCATCATGTTCTTCTCTTTTTCTTATTCTTCTTTTGCATCTACTTATTTTCCCCCATCTTTTTCTTCTACTTATTCTTTTTTCCCCTCTTCTTCTTGTTCTTCTTCTTCTTCTTCTACTTCTATTACTGCTACTACTACTTCTTCTTCTTTTTATTCTTCTTTTTCCCATGCTTCTTCTTCTTCTTCTTCTTTTATTCATAGATCATCATCATCATCATCATCATCTTCTTTTTATTCTTCTTGTTCTTATGCTTCTTCTTTTTCTCCTCTTCTTTATCATCTTCTTCTCCACTCCCTTCTTCAACCTTTTGTTTTTCTTATTCTTTTTTTTTCTTATCGTTCTTCTTCGTCATCTTCTTATTTTTTCCCGTCAACCTCCTTGTTCACTTTTTTCTTCTTCCTAATATTATAATTCATCATTTTCTTTTTGTTATTCATTTTCTTCTCATTATTATTAATATTATAAAAATAATAATAATAATAATCATTATTATTATTATTAATCTTTTTTCTAATTCAACTTCTTCTTCATCTTTTTTTCTTCTTCTTTGATTTCTTCTTTTTCATCTACTTTTTCATTGTGTTTTTGTTATTCTTCTTCTACTTGTTCTTAATCATCATCTTCTTATTCTTCTTATACTTCTTTTCCTTTTTCTACTTCTTTTTTTATTATTCTTCTTTTTAACATCTTCTTCTTCTTCATCTTTTTTCTTATTCTTCTTCTTATGCTTCTCCATCTTATTCTCCTCATTCTTCTTCTTCTTCTTCTTCTTCTTCTTCTTCTTTTCTTCTTCTTATTTTTCTACTTGTCCTCCTCGACCTTCTTCTTCTTCTCCATATTCTTCTTCTTATACATCATTTTTTTAGTTCTTATTCTTCTCCTATTCTTCCACCTCTTGTTTATTTTTTCTTATTCTTCATCATTTTTTTCCTTTTCTTTTTCTTCTTCTATTTATAATTATTATTATCATTATAAATATTTTACTTCTATTTCTTCACATTCTTATTCAACTTCTTTAACTTCTTCTTAAACTTGTTATTCATCTTCTTTTTTATTATTATCATCATCTTCTTCTTCTTTTTTTTTTCTTCTTCATCTACTCATCCTTCTTCTTCTTCTTCTTTTTCTTTCTCTTCTTCTTTGTTATCTTCTCTAACTTTTTTTCTTCTACATCATTTTCTTTTTCTTGATATTTTTTTATTCATCTTCTTCTTATGCTTCTCCTCCTTTTCACCCTCCACCTGTTCCTCTTTCTTCTTCTCCTTTATCTTCATCATCATAAAAAAAAAACATATTATTATTATTATTATTCTTCTTCTTCTTATTCTTTTTCTTATTATTATTATTATTTTTCTCCTTCATCTTCTTATTTTTCTTCTTTTTGTTCTCATTCTTCTTCTGGTTCTTCTTCTTCTTCTTTTCTTCTTCTACTCTTTTTCTATTGCTTCTTATTCTTCTACTACAACTTTTTTACCTTCTTTGTCTTAGTCGTATTATTATTATTATTATTATTATTATTCTTCTTCTTCTTCTTAGTATTGTTATTCATCATCATCATCTTTTTTTATTCTTTTTCTTTTCTTATTATTATTTTTATAATATGATAATTATCATTATTATTATTATAATAAGTATTCTACTTCTACTTCTTCTTTTTCTTATAATCTTCTTCTTTTTCTTATCCTCCTCATTCTTCTAGTATTTTGACTTTATTTTTCTTTTTATTTATCTTATTCTTAATCTTTAACTTCTTCTTCTTTTTGTTCTTTTTCTTATTATTATTTTTATCATCATCATCATCATCATTATTATAAGTATTCTACTACTACTACTACTACTAATAGTACAACTACTATTTCTTCTTTTTTTTTATTTTTTTACAACTTTTTAATTTTCTTTGTTTTTTCTTCTTGTTCTTTTTCTTTTTGTTCTTATTCTTTTTCTTCTTGTTCTTTTTCTTTTTGTTCTTATTCTCTTTCTTCTTATTCTTCTTGTTTATATTCTTCTTCTTCTTTTTCT